>JAQIWH010000479.1:0-48553 GCA_034695005.1 Cryptops parisi | reverse complement strand
CGTTTAAATTAAATTTATATAAATCACACGTCCCAATTTTCTCGTTACTGTTACGTTAACTACATTTGTCGCATGCAAAGTAGTTATCATTAATAACTTACAATTTAATTCTAATTGCATTCGTACGCTTAAATGTTGATGAAATCCAGGTATTCTATAGAAAGATGTCAAGCCTGGTTAAAGTAATGTATGAAATTAACATTGAAATAGTTGTTACGTCAGACTTTGGTTAGTTTTAAATTTAGAATCAAATATCACCCTAATTGTTTTTGTTTGTTGTTTTTTGAAGAAAATGTTGTTAACTTACTTATACAACATGTATACAACATGTTATTTCATACTTTGCCAAGAGAAATTTGGCATTCTATAGAATGCCCGGATTATATACATTTGCGGGTAACATTATACTATGTACATTTCACATACAAACAAATGTTTAAAAAATGTATATTATGTTACAATAAAAACCTGAATTCAGTTAAAACCCGGTTTTTACTAGTCAAAACTAGATTTTACTGACCGTTTCTAGACCATTAAATTATAGCATTTGGCGGCCTTCGGTGGCATTTTCTAACATAACCTTCGTCAATCGGATTTTGACTAGTAAGTTTCGGGTTTTCACTGTAACATACTGTTTTTACTATAAACTAATCAAAACAGTTGTATACTATATCTTATTTCATACTTTGCCAAATAAGTCTAGGCATTCTATAAAATGCCTGGATTCTCTACATTGCCGGTAACATGTGTATCAATAAAATTCATAATAACGCATATTATTCATCATATATATATATATTTATTCTAATATAAAGTTCTGTTCAACTCCGTCGAAGTTCAAAAGACGATGTTTAAAATAAATATCGATTTTTGTTATGTAAACATCGAATCTCGGAATTGAAGAACATTTTCTTTATAAATGTACTTCCTACTTGTTTTAAACTATTATAAAAACAAGTAGGCATACGTCATATACAGATATACTGTATGTACATACATAATGTAAAGAATCCAGTTTTGATTTCTGCATGTTTCGATTTATGCGAATTTTGATTAACGCGAGTTTCGATTTATGCGAATTTAAACTTATGCGATATTTGATTAATCTAGATTAATACGGATGTTTGAGTGATGTGATATTCGATTTATGCGACCTTCGAGTAATTCCATTTTCGATTTCTGCAATTGTTTTTTATTCGTTTTGTGCGATTTTTGTGGCATTGGACATATGTGGGTTTAGACTTATGAGGTTCTCACTTTATGCGATTTTTTTTGTCCATTGGATCCAAAAATCAATATATTATCATGAACGTCTGTAGATGACAGTATACGTTCAATTTTCTGTTCACTCACTCACAAACTCACTCACCAGCGAAGTCAATATAAGCGCGTATAAAAACACCTCATTCCCATTATGACATGTTACGTCAACCCTTTCACTAACGTTGACAGTCAAAAGAACGTATAGTTTATAAAACTTACTAATTTATTAAAAAACAATTCAATTATTAAAATTATATTTTAAAATTTTTCTAACTTTTTGTTTTGAAAAGCTCGAGTCGTGACCCCCAAAGTGTTTTTCCTCTCGTTCGATCCTCAGGTCCGTCTGCTCCAAGTGCTCTCAACTGTCTACTCTCGTCGTCCAAGGGTACGCTTCCGTTACGTCATCAACCTTCTCGCGTTGAATCACGGGATACGACCGTCTCGCCATCACAAGCTCCTCCTCCTCGCCGAGCACACCATTCTCGCCTTGGTGCGTCGCGGAGAAAGACCTTCGGGTGACTTTATACGTCCACCTGAGAAGTTGAAACGAAGACCGAGTTTTGTTTTCGGCGTTAACCATTTTTACCGGCGTTCGGTTGTGGTGGATCGATCGTTCGTCGTCGTCACCAGACATTAGTATTGTACGGGTTAGTGACGTCACGAGAAGAAGAAGCAGAAGAAGATACGAGCAGTGTGCAAAGCAGAGGGAGTTAGCGAGAAGAGCTGTCTGCTGCCTTTTTAGCAGTTGTGACCTCGATTTTATAGACGTAAAGTGACCAGGTTTTTTTTTCCGAGAAAATCCAGTGTTTTTTTTTTTGTTTGTTTATTTTGCTTTCGAATGACGTTTCGGTGAGGATTCGAACGATGATGTGGGTAAGTGATGCAAAATTTTGATATATCGTTAGTGTGTAGTAGTGTTACGTTACGATATTATAGTGAAAACACGCATGGTTGCTGTTGATGATGTCGACGATGATGAAATTATAGAATTGAGAATTAAAACCTCGGTGAACGAACTAAACGTCCTTCAACGTGGCGTTTATATCGTTGCTATACCACCACTACTACTGAATCACCACACAATTAAACGAATACTAATCGAAATTGTAACTATATGAAAAAAAAAGCCAGTCACAACAACAACAATCGTGTCGTGTGTTCTAAAAAACGGTGTAGGTAGTAGCGTGTTTATTCGCTTGAAATCAAACGACCTTGAGTGGTAACGCACTCTGCTATTCTAGGAACACAGTGGCAGCCACTCGAGTCTTGGACTCGGCGAAGGCTGCGTGGAGTAGGAACCTCGCATGAGCTCGTACGTGGTCCTCCGACGATGAAGGCGACGTACGTAAGTTTGCCCACAACGATGGCCGAATCGCCACCGATCGGGTTCCAAGAGTCACTGACGTGACGGACTGACGCGCCCACCTTTCCGTGCCTCTCTCGACAAGCAACAGCAGAAAACAGCAGCAGCAGCAGCCAAGGGTGTTCCCTACGTCTCTACGTCATCGATATCGACCACCGCTCGCTCGCTCGCTAACATGTCGTCGTCGTCCGAAGCGGTGGTGGTGGTGGCGGATACGAAGAGTGCCGATTCGCCGCGTGTCTACAACGCCCATTTGAAAAAGGTGCTCAAGAATTATCAGATGGCTGCCATGACCAGCCTGAACGGTCCCAACAGTTGCATGGCCAACTGGATGAAAATGAGCGAACCGCCCGACGTGAAACCCAAAATGCTGATCCCCAAGAAAGAGGTGCCGGCGACGTCTCCGTGCCCCTTGAAGTATGCCACTACTGCCAACGGAGACGTGGACCCGTTCCTCGCCCCGCCGCCTTTCCCGATCCAGCAGATGCCCATTTTGACAGCGCCGGACCAGAGTCGAAGCGAACGTTCCGAGACGATCCTCGAAGGTGAAAAGATTTCTTGTTTCATAGTGGGCGGGGAGAAGAGGCTGTGTTTGCCTCAGATCTTAAACAGTGTGTTGCGCGACTTCAGCTTGGCGCAGATCAACTGCGTGTGCGACGAGTTACAAATCTTCTGCTCGCGCTGCAACTACGAACAGTTGGAAGTGCTGAAGGCGACCCGCATCCTGCCCGCCACTGCTCCCAGCTGCGGACTCATCACCAAAACCGACGCCGAACGTTTGTGCAATGCTCTTTTGCACAGCAACCCACCCCGGGACGTCTCGCACCATACCGTGGTCGTCAAAGGCGAACCAGATGCCAAGGACTCTTCAGCAAGGTTCAAAGTGTACCACGAATGCTTTGGCAAGTGCAACGGCGTCTACATGCCGGACCTGTACGCGGGGCCGAACGCTCTGTGCATCAAATGCACCGAATGTCACGGTTTTCTGTCGCCGCAGAAGTTCGTCTGCCACGCACACAAGAGTTTGGAGAACCGCACGTGTCACTGGGGGTTTGATTCTGCCAACTGGAGAGCGTACATCCTCTTGGCCAAGGATCAACCCAACACGGAGCAGTTGCAAGTGCATTTGGACGAGATGAAGGCCAGATACGACTTCAGCAAGTACAAGCGTAAACAGGTGAGTGTGGAAAAAAAGTTTCATTTGTTTTGATTGTTCCGCCAACCCATTAACATGAATGAAAAGTGACGTAAGTTGTTATGAGACAGAGAGTAGAAAGTTACGGCCAGCCTTGTACTGGTTCTCTCGTATTGTCAAGATGGATGGTTAAAACTTAATGGCAATTAGATGGTATGGATTACGAGTTATTTATTGGTACGATATATCTGATATGTCGGAAGTACCGATGGTAACTTTTTGTTTATCGTGTGATGTGTAGGTGAAGAATGTGGGGGAAGTGTATCGAAATGTCCTTGACTCATTGAATGAATTGAAGGAAGTATTGAGACTTTTTCGGGGTGTGTCTTTGAAATGTAGTTTGGTGGTGAAATTTGGTATACAGTTAGAAAATTGTAATTTTGTACGACGTTAAAAATATTTGTTTTGGTAAATCAATGGTAAATTCCATAACATGATGAAATGGCCTTGCTGTTTTTTAATTTGGTGAAATTTGAAACGTCTGGTGAATGTTTATTGAGAAAAAAAAAGTACATTGGTATAAAAATTGATAAAATATTTGGTGAATTTCCAAATTTTTGATAAAAACGTTTTTCACAAAAAAATCTTAGTTATATGTTGTTATAAGATATTCGAAATTTGTTTTGATGAAATTTAAAGTCATTTTTGTTTTTCTAGTAAATTTGTGAAATGTTTATAATTGTTTTTGGAAAATTTGGTCTACTTATTAAATCTCACTGACTCAGCTTCCGAAATTTGAGGAAAAGTTGAAAAATTTACAATGTCCTGAATTCAATGGCATTTCTGGAAAAATATTGTAAATTTACCACGTTTTTTGTGTGAACATTCTTGGTCACAACTCTGAATACGTTTGGTGAATTTCTAAATAGTAGTCATACACTTTGACAAAAGTCCATTTCGATGTGGTTTTATTTGCAAATTAGAAAGAAAAAAAAGAAAGAACTGAATCGTGTTAATGACCACTGGGTTGTTTTCTGCCACTATGGTAATGACGACGGTTCCTTTATTTATTGCCGACAACTTTTCTGAGCAACATTCCAAACCGCGGTTCTCCGAATTTACTACTACTCCTACTACTACCACCACTACTATTACTATGGTTACTATTGGTTGGTTGGTAGCAATGGGTGAAAGTTTTCAGGAAGGTTGTTATAACCATAGGGCTTTGATGATAAACATCACCTTTCACTTTGGGGGCATTTTCCTCTCTCGCAACTTGAAACTCATGTCAAACATACCATGATTTAAAACCGTTGCGCGGTTTCCAGGAAAATTGCCAACGCTGCTTGGATTTCCTCGTAATGCTCCTTTGTTTCAGAAAGCATTTCATTAATGATACTGGAGTACTGTTATTTATATAATTTTACTGTACCATTGGAAGAGATTCCGATTGGTGTCGATAAAGAGTCTGGGTAGACATTGCTGCTTGGTCTTCTTGGTGGTGACAAAATGAGTATCTGAGTGATGGTTTTCTGTTTGTGACGAAAAGCTATAGTGGACACGTTATCTCAAGTTTGGGAGAAATTAATTTGCAATTTTTTATAAGGAATGCTGGTCTTTTTCCAATTGGTAGAATCACCATACACTAGACATTGCTGATTGACGACGAAGTTTTATGTAATTTTTGGTGAGAGTTTCTGTTTATGATGAAAAACAAAAGTGAAATACACTATGAACGTTGTATCTTAATTATTTTTGGGAGAAATGCAGTTTTTAAGTTGGTAAATACTTATTGAACGACAGACATTGCTGTTTAGCAAAAGTTTTGTATAATTGTGGTAATAAGTTTCTGTATATTTGATAAAGACGTGAAAAATAACCACACTATCGAAAGTCAATAGAAATTGTTTTGGAAAATTTATTTTTCTGACTTAACTATACGATAGACATTGCCAATTGGTAACGACAAAAATGTTAGGTAATCTTGGTGCGATGAGAATTTGATGAAAAAACGAAAAGTAAACACAAATCATGTTAGCAAACTTTCTTTGGACATGCCGTTCTTTTTTAATTGGTTATTTACTATAGTAATAATGTTGACTGAAATTTTTGGCGATTTCTTTTATTTGGTGAACAAATTGCAAAGTACAATATCCGATGTGAAAATCGTGCTTGAAATTGGTGTTTGGCAAAGAAATTAATTTCGGTTTTCACGTGTTGATGAACCGAAAGGAAATGAAAGGGCATTCTAATTGGAAATTTTAATTGACTTTCAATCAAAGTTAATGAAGACGCAAATTAAATTGGAATGTTATGTACCCAACGTAAGGGTCCCTCTCTGTATTTTGGTAAAAACAAAAGTTTTATTTACAAAAATCATTTTTACCTTTGCAGGTTTTCACCAATGAGGAAATAGGTCATCTGCTTTTTTTTTCTCTTTCTCTCTCTCTTTTGACTACCAAAACTTTTGTTCTTTACATAGAAGGTTATGGTCAGGAAAAAAAAAGTTACTAAAAATAGCTTTGTACAGGGTGGACCAATCGGAATGTCCCAAGTTGGAGGAACAATGAAAGTTTTAGGAGTCTAGGGTACTCTTCCATTTCAAGTTAAAACCATTGAACAAAGCCTTTGGGAGTGTGTTTTTTTTTACACTCGCCCTGTATAACTGCAAAATGTTTATTTGGACCAGAAGGCTAGGCTGTCATTTTTTATTCGGTAAGGAAGGGGGTACGGTTTGTTGTACAAGGTTACCAGTAGCAGAAAGGCAAACGGTATTGAAAATGAATGGGAGTCTATAATACAGTGGTAATAGAGGGGGAAAGGGGAGTGAATAAAAATGTCATCCCCGGAAGGGGAAGAAGTGTGTGGGGGAAAAGAAGGAAGGGGAAATGAAGAACGGGATAGACAGGTAGACGACAACAACAACACAAGAGTTGTTTGTGGTGTAAGGAGAAGTTCTCGCGCTTGTGACGTCACGTAACGTCTATGAACCTATTGGAAAAACAATGCTGACTTGTCTGGACTTGTTTTTTTTTTTGTTTCACTTTCTACTGTTTGTTTTGTAGTACCAAGGTGTGTAGTAACTTTTGAGTACTAGAAATATATAGGGTGTTTCAAAAGTAACTGTACAGTTGAATATATAACTTGTAGTGTTTTGGAACATTCTGTATAGTTGAGACCGAATGTTCTCCAAAGGATTAGCCACTTCTTTAATGGGTTAAATGCCCTGTTTTCGTGGTTTTCGGGGATCGAAGAAATTCTGACTTCTTAAGCAGATGTTTCTTAAATGGCAAATATATTAACCGATTTTCTGATTTTTGTTTTGTTTTTTGGTTAGGACATAGGAATATATATTTGTTTTTGTTGTTGATGAATTTGGTGAAATTTTTTCGATAGCATTTTGGGTATGTTTGGACATTTCCAAGTATTTTATGGAAATTTCTTTGACGATTTGAATATTTTGGAACATTAGAAGCTTTTGGGAATTGGCTATTTTTTATTAGCTGCGTTTCTTTTGTCGATCGATTTGTAGTACAAAACTATATTGAGATAGTGTTACATTTTTTTGGATAATCAGATAAATAATAGGTTTTAGATTATATTTGGTTGGAATAGTTGTGAAAAACTGAAGAAATTTTTGTTGGCAAGTTCCAAACATTTGGTGAAAATTCTTCGACGATCGTAAGAAAACTAGAATGTTCCGAGATAGAAATTCCGGATATTAGAAATGTAAAGGGGTATATCATTTAATTTTTCAGTTAAAATGTATTTGTCAAATACATTTAAACTAAACTAGAAGACACGTTTTTTGTTATCTCCAAAAGACTTGATGGATATTGATGATAAAAACTTTTGCTGATTAGGTCCGACATTGTAATTAACATTTTCTAGGTGATGAGATAATCTAATGATTGCAAGGAAAAAATTGTCCATTTGCTTCGTTTTCTGTAATTAAGGGCAGAAAACCGTTATTTGCACCAAAAAAAAATTAGCTGGTACCGAAGAAAAAAATTCGCTAATTTCTAATTAAACCAGAAAGTAAAGTGTGCCATCAAAGTTGGAAATGGCGTTTTTTTACGTCCACTTTTACGTCGAAGACATTTCTAGAAGTTGGATTCGATCCAATCGATGTTCTTTTTTTTTGTAATTAATAATGTTTTTTCTTTTGTTTTGAATTTTCTGGTTGGGTTAGTAAACCTCCTAAGAGCTTTGGAGGACATTACCATAACTACAATGAAGATTTCGCAATGTAGTTTAAGGAACTTTCACTTTTCTGTTTTTATTACACGGTTCACTAAACCTTTCAATCTTGGTTGAGCTGATTGAAATTGATTATACGATCAGCGGTGGTGATAATCCTCTTATCGTGAATGATTTATAAACAGAACATTTATAACCAGAAGGGGGTAAAAACGATAAGTTGTGCACATGTAATTTTTATTTTTGGAAATGAAATACTATGTGAATGATGCATTGCTTTTTTGGATGTTGGAGTTTCTTGGATTTTGCAATTTCGAAGTATTTTTTAATAAGCATTGTTTTTTACGGTTATCCGAAGACTAGAAGTAGACCCCTGCTGTAGCACGGGAGCATGAGATACATGTTCCGGGTTAGTAATACAAACTTGAGATCCTAATACAAAATTAACATATTTGTACTTTTTACTTTCACAACCAACCAATCAACTCCATCAGGGTGTTACAAAAAAAGCGACTCACACATAAATCTGCATAATTATTATTATAAATTGTAACATCACTTATATATTTTGTAAAAATAAATTGTCATTTTTAGTATTAGCCAATCATAAAATGATGCAACAATTGTTTAAATTCTTTTGTTTTATACACATTTTCATCGAAGTACCATTTAAACGAACGAGCATGTAAGTCGTTTTACATTACTCGAAGTTTGTAGTACCGCCCGTTGTTACAAAAAATTTCTATTTTGTGTCGTTTTTCAATTAACCTATTAAAAATGTCAGCGGAATTTTGATCAAAGTGAAGCCCCGCCCATTGTTGAGCGCGTGCTTCGAATGATGGAACTTTTAAATGATGGGACATTTTAAACCTGACGAGTCAGGTTTAAAAATGTTGAGTTTTGACCCTTTTTTTTTTCTCTGAATATTCTATCGATGTTTCGGAATGACTTTAGCTGGTTTTTTATTAACAATAGAAACAAATGATCATCAAAAACAATAATCGAATAAAACATCTATTTCGTCAAGTTATCAGGGCAGTAGGCTCCCAGTTGTTGCGTAATATTTTTCTGATTATTCATCCGGGTTTCGAGACCTTTTTTTTCTTCTTCAAATAATCGTAAGTAAACAATGATGAGGTGAAAGTCTCGGCCAATCGGGTGAATTCATCAACAGTTGTTGGCAGATGTGTGTGTGTAACTCGTTTCTGCTTAAGGCCAGTTTACTCCAATCACATAAAGCACGTGGTTCAATATGACGTACATGTTGTTTTTGATTACTTTTTTTTTTATCAGTGTGCTTGTATGTATGTCAGTAGGAAACCATTTCTGTAACAAACAAAAAAACAACTTTGAACACCACTTATTGTGATCACATCAGAATAGATAGAGCATTCATGATAATAGTAAAACCGATTATTACATAATGACGACATAATGTTTGACATTCATGCTTTGTTTTTACGAAAAATATTGGATCATGAAGTTCGGAAATATTTTTATTGTGATGACCTTCGTATACGTTTAATACGATTAAGTTTGCTACACCGTAGTTTCAGAAAGTGTGGTATACGTTTTCTTCAGGTAAACGAACTTTCCACCTTCTTTGATTTTCTTAAAGACCGCCTTCTAGGAAATTCCGGTAAAGAATCTCGTAAATTATGTTTCATGTGCTTTTTTTCTTCTTCGTCGTCTTCTTTTCTTTTGGTAGAGCTTGAGTTACAGAATCAACTTTTGCAACTGTATTATTACGTGGTAGTTATACAGTTTTATTTATCGTCCCATTCCCAAGTTTAGTACTCTTAGTACCTGGAAGGACCATTGACCTTCTGGGTATTTCCAATAACTTTGGTGAAAATCGGTTTTGTTTAGTTTTTTTGGTTCAAAGTTGTGCGTCGGCAATGGTATTACCAAGTTTTGTTGAAAATTATTGTTTTATTTTGTATCGTTCGGAGTACAGTTCGAAATGTGTTTTTTTTTTGCGTATGGTCGGTCGAAATGCGCGAGAGAATGTTTTTCGAGCGTTTGTTTTTATATTTTTAGGAGTTGTAAGTTTGGCGGATAATTTTTTTGGGGTTAAAATAACCAACCTTGACAGGATACCAAAAAATTAAATAGTTGAAATTTTTTATTTTGTCTCTTCACCTTGAGATTCATGAAAAAGAAGTCATTTTATCGTCCATTTTTATATGTAAAAGTATATATAAATAGGTCATTAAAAGTATTATTTTTAGCGACATTTTAATAGCTAAAATGAATTTGGATGTAGGGCAGGTTATTATTAAATTTAATTAAATCTTTTATTTTTATTTAAAATGTGAAATTTAATTTAAACATGAACTAGAATTCGATATATCGGAAATCGAACTTGTTAATTGATTTATCGATGAACCAATTGATTGGAATTCGATTGAAATTCGAAAACTGCAAATCGATCATTGTTTTCACACATTTGTTTTTTCAATAATAGAAAATAGGTTTTTTTTCATATGAAACTCGCGTAAGATAAAAACGAATAAACTTCTCAAAAGGGAAAACGTCTTAAATTTGTTTCACTTTTTCTTTTTTGAAATTTCGAATCGAAATACCGAAAATATAGCTGAATTTTGACGATTTCTAAAAATCACCAGTTACTTTGATGAATTGGTTTAATTTGGTAATAATTAAAAAACTTGTGGTCATTCTTTTAGAAGTTTGATTGGTTAACTAGTAGTATTCGCGTTAAGAGTTGAATTTCATTGTCATTTTGGACGTGACATTACCAATTATTGAAAGTATGTGACACATTCTTGACTTACTAAAATCTATTTCGGGAAGTTCAAAAGTGTTGACAGAGAGTTTTTCAATTGTCATTCAAACACGATGTTTCGAAATGCTGTTTTGCAAACCGTGTTTGTGACACTGGAATTTTTAATCATTGTACTCACTTTTGTTTCGCTCGACATTTTCAAAATCAGCAGATGCAAGAAAGCAGATGGAAGAAAACCTTTTCTAAACTTAGGGGAGTATATATCTTTCGCACAAAAAAAAAGAGGGGGGGGGACGACGTGTCTATTTTTTGTTGTATCTTTTCACAGTATCCCACCCTTTTGCTGCTGTCAACGTATAATGGTTTTCTAAAGTCGTCCTCTTTTTTTGGGGGGCTTTTTTCTTTCACTATAGCTTTCTGTTTTTCGGCCATATTGTGTCCACATTTTTTTTACAGAAACGCTTCTGGAAGGAAAAGGAAGGGCAGAAAGGGCAGTATCGTGTTAGGTCAGCAGATGGTATCCAACTGGGATTTGAAGGTCCTAGGATTTTCCCATGTGTTCTTCTTGTAGTAATTAGAACATGGACCTAATGGACTTTTGATGGTACTTCCCTTTCTTCTTTTTCTTTTTCCTTTGGAATCATCTTCTTTTCGTGGTCATTCTTTTGCAAGTCTGGGCTGAAATGTCACTGTGGTAATGTCTGTTGGGTTTTTTTTCTGGTCTTCTTTTTTTTTTTTTGGTTTTTCTTGTGGATAAGTTAGACACTTCATCAGTGGGAAGAGTTCTTAACGAAAGAGCGAATTAACCAAGTGTTAATAGGACTTTGTTGCGGAAAAATTGCAATTTAAGAATGTCTAGATTGTATGTAGTTTAGTCTATTAATTTGGTAGAATTTATACTTTGAGCATTCTGGAAATAGTACCAATTGGAAATACTGACCTTCCAGCAGTTTTAATGGTTTATGAGTTATGTGTATATAGAAATTGAGTATAGGTGTACAAAATTTGTTATTATCACCAAAATATCCATTATTAGATACTTCACCCAAAGATTACACATCATCTCATGTATTGATTACTAAGATATATTCGTCTTATATCTCTTGTATGTGTGTGTTGTTTATATCAGATTACCAAGGTTTACATCATTCTCATGCGAGTTCAAATATCGGATTTTCCACATAAATTGTTCGTAAAAATTCTTTTCATCACAGATTTACATTTTTTCTTCTTATATATACGATGTATAAGAAATTTGACATTAAGATTACAATTTATAGCATGTCACACATTTTATGTTTTGGCCACTATAACTAGAATGATTAACTTTCACTGTACTTTCTAGTCGCATTTTTTGTTGTTGCTATTCTTAGTTCCAATGTCATCTTATGAGAAAGTACCTACCCTAGAAACCATTGTGTTTTCAATGTATGGAAGCTCTTTTTCAGTCAGGCTTTTGAGACTGTTTTTTTTTTTTCTTCTTCTTCTTCTTCTTCACCTTTTTCACTCCAGGGTTCATCCCACTTTTCCCATTCTTTCCACACCTCATTTTCTTCGACATGGAGACTCAAGTCACCCGTAGACTAACATCTACAACCCTTTCAACCCATTCACTGACAACATTTTTTGAAGGTATTTTTTTTTTCAAACCAGATTTTTTGTATGTCACGATTTATTTTGAACTTTGTTTGGAGACATTGCTACCATGGCCGAGTAAGTGTGGCGTAACAAAATGTACCAAAATTGATGGGTTGATGGTAAGCTTGGTTAATCTTTTTGAATATATGTATTCCGACAGTGAATGGATGAAGGATAGGGGTGTCTTTTTAACGCATAGATAAGCATCTTATCTGGTTTACCAGGTGATTAATTGTTTTAAGTTTTGCTTTTTTAAAAACCAAGAAATGACCATTACTTAAAAGTTGACTTGTGCGAATTGTACTTCATGACCTTGTCTTTTATGAAGAATCTTGAAATGCGCGTCCATGGCAGATATTCTCAAGTTGTTTTATCGAGGTTATACATTGCCGGTAGGCCATGCTGAATTAACAATTGGGATGACTGCTTAGATTTTTCATATCTTCTTGGTAATTAGAAAGTCCACAGACGTGTGTGATAGAATTAGTTCCAAGAACTTAGTTTCCAAAAGTCGTTAGGTAGAAACAACTGGGAGTTGCCAAAAGATTTCTTTCACAGATGTGTCTTTTTGAGGAACCCCCTGCTGCGATTTCTTGGGGGAATAGTTGAGTTTTTTTTTCGGATAGGGGGGGGGGCAATCCTTCATTTGGCACCTGGTAAAAAGGACTCTGGGTTGTTCTTCTTCAGGAATCCCCTCGTAAGTTTCATCCCCTACTTTGAGAGATGGATGGAACGGATGGCCGAAGGGTCATGTGACCTCAGCAAGATGTTCATCCCCCTTCTGGAGAAGAGGGAAAGGGGAGAGTTCACATGCCGGAAGCGAATTAGGTCCATGACAATTTTTTAGAAGAGGAGGGGGTTGAAGTTCGTTATTTCAACTATTACTTCATTCACCCTATCCTGAGAATGATGACTGAAATTGTCAGGGGTTTTTCTGGAAGGATTATGGCGGAAATGATCGATGGTGTAATTGTTGGTGGAAAAGGGGAGTTAAAAAAATGAACTGGATTTCTTGTTGGATGCAGAAATGCTAGTCTATTTGCGTCCAACAAAATCCGGTTCAAATTTGAACTCGTGATGGAAAAAAAAATCAAATTATTTTTGGTATCGTTATTTATTGTTTGGCTATGAGAGAATTTGATATGTCAAAAGCTATGTTGTGATATTGTTACTTATATGATCCATTAAAAAGGCATAACTTAAAACTCGATCAATTTAGATATTTTGATTCTGGGGATTCCACATCTTTTTATAACCATGTTGATTATAAAAAGTACAATAAAGTATAATAGTACCAAAGAGTAGACTAGTTCTTGAGTAACCCCTGAAGACACCCACTTACGTAAAGTGGGAATTGAATTGATTTCAAAGTTTGTATATTATAGGAATAGTTAAAAATGAATTTTTTCTTAGTGTTGATCCTTGGTTAACAACCGTGTGTGTGAGAAAGTGTATGCAATGGTTGAAGATGATGATTCAAGAATTTTGTATTGAGAACAACTTTCTGGCCGATTCCTTGGATTCCTTTAAGACATGACATCTTGAGGCATTAGTATTCAGGAAGTAAACCTCTTTCATCGACTACTTGTGATCGACAAAAACTTCTTAAAGGGCATCAAAGGTCCACGAAATCGACATTGAACCCAATGTCCACTTTTGTGTCCATTGGCCTTTTTTTTAAAAGGTTAACTGGGTCATTGGAGTGAGGACACCAGTCTTTAAAAGGGTTGCAATGTCCCCCCATTGCAAAAAAAAAGGGGGGGACATTGACCGCTGAGGACAATTCTTTGGTCCGAAATTCAGGGTTTTCAAGTGTGTTTGGTCACCCCTTTGGTGGTTTTCTCATCCGTTGGTTCCTTTTTGAATGGATGTCTTCGGGTGTTACGTAAGATGAAAGTCTAACTCGTTCCAGTGATTGATGTTCCTTTAGTAGTCGTTTGGTCACTTTGGGTCGTTGTGTGAATGGATGGGAAAGTTCCGACAATGTCTTTTCTTGTTCGTTGTCGTCAAGGTGATTTACATAGATCTTGCAAAGAACCATAAATTAGACAGTGAGATAACAATCATTTTCAGTAAATTCTGGAATGGTAACTTGTAGGATTTCTTGGCTACTTTTTGGTGGTAATTTCGGTAAGTCCGAAAACCATTTAGTTCCGGAAGCGAACCACGAAATTAAGCTTGTATGACAATTATGGAATGGAGTTTTGAAGTTCAAGTTTAGCTGTTGTTTTAACAGTCTGTTACAAATGTATTATAATGTTCTTTACAGATTTCTGTTTTCTGGAAAATGTTTCAGACTGTCCGAAAAAGAAAATATTGATTGTGTGTAGAAGTTTAGTTTTCTGGCAACAATGTTTCGCTTCCTTGTGAAGGGCTTTTCCCAGGATAAATTAAATTAATTTGATTTTGCAAATAATCATAAATTAGACTGAGATAACGATCATTTTTAATAAATTCTGGAATGGTAGCTTTCTTTGGCTACTTTTGGCGGAAATTTCGGAAAGTCCGAAAATCATTTAGTTCCGGAAGTGAACCACGAAATTAAGCTTGGATGACAATCATGAAATGGAGTTTTGAAGTTGTTCAACTGTTGTTTTAACACTCCGTTACAATGTAATATAATGTTCTTCACAGATTTCTGTTTTCTGGACTTGAGAGTGTCCGACAAACAAAGACGAAATGTTCAATTGAGTTGAGTTTGAAAATCGTTGCAGGTTTGATATTTCCAATGTGCTGTTGTGTTATTCGCTTTCTGGTTACTATTGTCGAAGTTGAGAGGGAAAAGGGTTGTTGAAGAATGGCAGACAAGGAAAAATACTCCCATGTTTTCATTTCTTTTTCCCCCTTTTTATTCATCCGGGATCTAGGGAGGAAAAAGTGGACCCACTTTCTTGTTTCTTGGGTAGACAGTTCGTGAAAAGTATGTTGTTTGTTTGTTTGTTTGTTATTGGGAAGTGAAGTAACGGAAGTGCTACCAGTGCTAACGGAAGTGCAAGTTGTATATTAAAAAAAAAATCATTCCTAACGAAAACGTAAACTTTAAAACAAAACAAAAACAAATACGTAAGTGTAAGGAACACTAAACAATATAAAAGCCAAGTGTCTGTCTCTCCGTGTCTCAATGTTTCCATGACAACAACGAAAAACATACGTAAAACCATAACATAATAAATATGTCACTATACCAATACAAAAACATAAGCAGTAACTATCGAGATTAAGTAAACATAAAACACTAATGTTGCGAAGCAACATGAGGTAAAACATAACTAACGAATGTTGCGGAGCAACATTAGTTACATCAATGAATTTTGTTTATTGATTTAATCAATTGCCCCCCGTCATATTTGAAGGGCATAAAAAGCTTTTTTCTCAGGCAGTTTATTGTTTAAATTCATGCTGCCTGCTCTGTGGATATCATTGTTTACACTCACGTTGTTACGGTGAATCTCGTGTACGTCAAAGTGTGATTAAGATAGACGTTTACGTAAATGTAGGCAACATAAAAAAAAACAAAACGCAAACTCGTAAGAAACCTAGATGTACGGTATTATCGTAAAATTTAAAAATCTTTAGAAACTCATGGTCACTACTCAAAATTTTGTAATAATGTCCTCTGGTCAAAACCAAGCCAGGGGCGCGCGTCATATAGAAGTTATTAAACGGTAATGGGCGCGCGGTATATAGAAGTTATTAAGTTACGTTATTTGTGGTCAGTTTTGATCAAATGTACGGTTTTAGTTATATACGAAGAGTCGTAAAAGTTTGTAATATATATATATATATATATATTTTTTTTTTGGGGTTAGATTTTTTTTTTCATGTTGACTTTTCCCCTTGCAATGACCGCAATTCTCATCTGTATTCTGATGCCTTTTTGGCACGTGGCCATTCGAGCCCTTTTACTTTATGGTTTTTTATTTTTCATTTTGTTTAATGTTCTCCTTTTGTAGGGCCTCATGGCCCCATCCCAGTTTTTCATTTTTTTTTTTGCATGCATTATCATTTTATTTTATTTTTTTTCGTGGGGAAAGTATACGTATAAAATAAAAACTTAGTTTCAAAAATTAATAGTTTTTGAAAAGTACGCTTTTTTTTTTGTGTGGAAAAGTTTTTCGTTTCAGCATAACGTTTTGTTTTATTTTCAAGGGCTTCGTTTCTAAAAACTTTACGATAACTAAAGGGGGAGGATTATTCAGTGTGTGACTAAAGTGTTATTGATTTATCAAACTTTGATTATTTTCTTTTCAACGTCAACGTTTCGACGTATTTTTTTAAGGCTTCTTTAAGGAAATTTTTTTAAAATAAGCAAATTTAAGAAATTAAAGTCGATCACTAAATTAGATATCAAACGAGAACTTCTGGAAATAATGGTATTGATCTTTTTAAGTCTACGTGAACGTTTCGCTCTTTGTAAGGGCTGCTTTCATGAAAAATATGATAAAAGTAGGAGAAAGTTATGAAATTTGCTATCGATATAAGAGCTATTTCAATTCGTGCAAAATTTTCTATTAATCGAATATAAATTTTTGACGGTTTGTCACTGTCAGCATCAACGTTTCGATCTCACTTTAAAGACTTCTTTCAGGACTTACAAATTCAAGAAATTAGCTTTAAAATAAGAGAAGTTCCAATTCTTTAAAAAGAAAATATTGCGTGTAGATCTAGACGTTTTGTTTTTTGACAACAACGTTTCGCTTCCTTTTCCAAGGGCTTTTTCCAGGATTACATTGAAAACTTGTACAAAAGGGGGTTGCAGAAAAAAAAAAATTAGATGGAGTAAAAATTAATTTTCTATAGAAAATTAACCAATTCGTAAAAAAAAAAAGGGGTTGATTTTTACGTTTCTTTATCCTAAGAAGGGCTTCTTGCAATCAATAGTTACGGTAACGTAATAATTTAATGTAGCTACGGTTTCACACGCTATGTAGCTATGAAAGATGTTAACCTTATTTTGTTCGATGGCAGAAACATTACCTTAAAAAAAATAATTTAAAAAATCCGGTTCAATTTTGAACAACTCGTACAACAACGACTATTCTTTGTATACTCATAATTCTTGCATTACCCGGCTTCCGTACATTTTTAATCCCTATTCTAAAAGATACCGAAGAAACCCTTGGCAGTTAATTTTTAATTCAAGAAACTGGATTCTGTATTATTTTTTATTAAACTTCATTTCCAATGCATTGGGGGAAGGGGGGGGGGAAGAGTTGAGTACAAAGTCAGTGAATTCTTTTTGACATGAAAAATAGATTGAAGAAATGTGAATTCGGTTACCACCGATGCATTCACTGGAGGCAAGTGAAACTAAAAAGTTGGTTTTTGAGTTTGTCGAGTTGTTTTTGTGTAGTTTTTCGTTGCTTTTCGTTTCAGCGTTTTCTAAAAAAGTTTTTAATTATTTATTTTTATCCCCTGCGGTTGTTGTTCTTCTCATTTCTTATTTTTCATTTTTAAGTTTTGCTTTTCGATCCACACAACAACAACAAACATTTTCAGATTTTTTTTGACGTCTTTTTTGTTTTGTTTTTATCATTTTCTATTGGTATTTTTTTATTATTTATATTTTTGAAGTGGGTTTTTTATTTTGACATCTGCATTTTCCAAGGAAAATCGCAGATGAAACTGGGAACATTTTGGACCCCCTACCAAGCCCACTTTTTTTTTTTTTTGGTCAATAATCTTGGCCAAGGATTTTTTGGATGTCGTTCAATGGTAGTTTGTAATAGTTTTGTTTCTTCTTTTTTTTGGTCGGTTTATATTGCTCTTCAGTTATTCCTCGTTTAACGCGAAATGACGTAAATAGGTGGTGTGGAAGGATGTGTAAGAACTTTTAAGGTGTTATCTCGATTTAATTTTTTAAATTATAAACTCCAGTAAGCCTTAAAATCTAGTTTCAGTTAATTTTTCTAATCAACCCGAAGAGTGGTATCTATTGTGTCTTGGTGGTTGTTTTTTTTCATAGTTTTGTCCATTGTGACTTGTGAAAAAAAACAATGAAATGTGTCGAAGATCTTTGACTTCACAAAGTCAGAATTCGAGTGTTTTTTTATGAGTGGTAGCGATTGTGCCTTGACTAATCAGTTGACCGAGTTGCATCTATTGTGTCTTTAAAAAAATGGATGCTGTGCATTTGTTTTTAAAGTGATAAACGATATAATTTCACAAGTTGCATCTATTGTTTCTTTTTAGACAACTTTCGGTTGTGTCCATTGCGTCTTAGAAAGTGGTGCAAAAAAAATCTAAAAATATTACTGCACTACAAAGAAATTATTACTATGAACATGCAATCATGCTATTACTCAATCTTGGTATTACCGTGGACATAAAATCGCAATTAAACCCATTTTTAACGCGAATGACGCCAATTTTGTTACACTGCCGTTTTGATAAATGTCAATGTGAAAGTTTAACGTACTCGTTGTCCAGTGTCTTGACACGTTTATTGTTGAAAGAGAGTGGTGACAAAGATCGACGGTGACGTCATCGTAGTAAAAATGCGTTTTAATTTGAAAGTGAACAGTGAAAATGCGAAATACGTGAAAATGTGAAACTCCCTTTGCAAGGTTTTTCGAAACTAAAGAGGGTGTCTAACGACGACTTGGAATTAAAAGCGGTTAATTTAGAAGGTGATTTAATTAAACTACCGAAGAAGTAATTTAACTCTATCCCCCCCCCCCCCCTTTTTGTACAAAATTGTTAATAAAAAGAAATTCGTTAATTGACATGGTACTAATAAAATTGGCAAGTGAAGAATATAAAAAAAAATGTAGGGGGGGGGTGAAAAAATGAAGAGGGGTGTTGGTAGCGCAAAATACAGTGTGCGCCAAACATTACGGGTCGTTAACAGAATTACAGCCTTTTCTAATGGCCAATCGTAAAAGAGGAAACAAGAGTTCTTGGAACTTAGGATATTGAAGACGAAGAAAGGGTTGAAATGATGAGCGGGATTAAGGGGTGGCAAGAGAAAAAAAAAGGTTTTTTGGAGGGTTTTTATGACGAGTTGAAACCCCCTCTTTTGTTGAAATTCTAAGAAGTTGGGGGATATTGGAAATGGTTTTTGGGGGGTTATTTCCAAGAATGGTGGTTATCAGTAGTGCGAGGAAATTGGGAATTTGCAGTTGACATTCGGTAGGATGGAGTTGTATTTTGTTTGATGGGGAAA
Source organism: Cryptops parisi (assembly GCA_034695005.1). Lineage (NCBI taxonomy): Eukaryota > Metazoa > Arthropoda > Chilopoda > Scolopendromorpha > Cryptopidae > Cryptops > Cryptops parisi. The sequence goes on along the minus strand of JAQIWH010000479.1, from coordinate 29,043 downwards.
TGCCGAAATGTCTAGAAGTTTTGTGGGCTTTTTTGTATGAACTTTAAAAGTTTGAAATGTCCAATGTGTCAATCGTAAAGATAGTCGAGTGCAAAGTTGATTGGCTTTTCAATACCGATGTTAATGTGTCTACAAGTTGTTGATTTATTTTTTTGGTCAAAGAAAAGTTGCAAGAGTAATCAGTACTTTGGTCGTAATTGTTTTTACTGGAGTGATGGTCTTGTTGGTGGAAGTTATTGGCAAGTGAAATGTCTATAAAATGTCATGAGATTAATTATAAAGAACATTGTGTGTCTGGAAGTTTTTTTGTCCAGGAAATCCTTGAAATATCCGTTAAAATGCGTAACGATGTGTCAAATAGGTGCCAATAAGTTTAAATGGATTGACTTTTCAATCCATCGTTTGTAGAAGCAAAAAATGTCAGTTTTTTTTTAAGCAGAAAAGTACAATACAGTAAAATGGTCGATTATCCGAACTAATTGGGAGCCATGGGTGTTCATAAAACCAATTTGTTCGCATAATCGGACATGAAGACGAACTAACGACAAATTTTCGTGTTTGGTTATTATTGGTTATTATTTCACTCACAATGAGAACTAATATCCATTGTTCACTTGAAACTCACGTAAGGCAAAAATAGCTTATGGTTCAGCATAGGTTAATTCGGTTCTATTTTATCAGTTTCCTCAAAATTATGAAAAATGTTGGTTAGTTCCCTTTGGCTTCAGACGGCTCAATTCATCTCTCTGTATATAGTATACGACTAATTATCGCAAATTTAAGTGCAATCCCTGCACATCTACTCGATTAACGCTGTTCGGATGACCGGTCGTTCGGATAATCGACGCTCTACTGTACTCGATTTTAATTTTTCTTACCGAATTACCGAAGATAGATTAACGAGTTCACAGACATTCTATCGGTTATAGAACCTGTTTGGACAGCTGATAACTTATCAAGGATGACTGTTTGATTGATTGTTGACTAACAGATTCTGGCAATTTTTCACCTTTAAAAGTTAAATAAACCATCTAGTTATAATAACAACAATAACAACGACGCAGATGCACAGGTGCGTGTGGAAACTCGGGCCATTGATACCTTTTGGTTCGTTATACCATTTTCCACGTATCGCGCATTATTCACTCGGCTAGTTAACAACATCCACTAACCTTGAATAGTATAAAAAACACCAGCCACATACAACTCGGTGAATTTGCGAAACAGGAGGATGACACGATAAAGGACAATATATCCATATAATATAATAGGGACAATATCCAGCGAAGGATGAATAACCTTTTTAAGAGGGAAAAACGTTATCGATTTAACCATAACCACGACTCGAGCAAAAGGTTCAACCACCCTGCGGTTGGAAAAACCTTGGTCACTTGTGGAGCACGTGATTGTTTTGACGTTGTAAGTGGATAGTTTTGAGACGATGCAGTTGGTGAGGGGGTGGTTACGTTGTGGTTAGAGACCTCTTACTACGTTGTTAGTGACTGGTCCGATGATTGGTCTCCGTAGTGGTTTCGAAATGCACTTTTGTCCTTGAGCGAGGAGTTTGGCCTTGAATGTAATGGTCGCTCTTTCTCTTTTTGCGGTAATAAAGGGAGAGTCAAAGAGGAACTTTCCCTTGTTCCAAAAGGGAAAATGTCTTAGGAAATTTGAGAAAGATGATTATTTTTTTTTTGGGTTGTGTTATGATGATGCAAGTGTTGGTTAATCATTATGAATTGATTCGTAAAAAAATGAGCATTTGTAGAATACGTAGTTGGTCTGTTGTTGAACGGAACTTCAGTTCTGAGAGATTTGAATTTCAGAAGTATTGCTACCGGAAAAATCCGGTTTAAATTTAAACAGCTTTTTTTTTGTACGAAATTTATAATGTATCGAGTAATGATGCAATTTTTTTGCATTATTACTGCAAAGCATAGTTCAAATTTAAACCGGATTTTATTTTTGGAAGTATTGCTAACTAAAAAATCCGGTTTAAATTTGAACATTAATTTTTTGTACAAAATTTATAATGTACTTCAGTAATATGAATTTTTTTTTTTACAATTTAAATTTACATGAAATTTGTATAATCCGTGAGTTTGGCAATATTATCTATTTTTTGTTACTGGACGAAGTTCAAATCTAACCCGGATTTTTTGTAGTTTTATATTGCTACCTAAGAAATCCGGTTCACATCTGAACAGCATTATTTGCACACAATTTAGAATGTGGACAAGTACCGTTTATTTTTTGTCACGGAGCTGGAATTCCAGAAAAATTCAAATTCAAACCGGATTTTTTCGGTGTTAATCCTACCCAAAACATCCGGTTAAAATTTGAACAGCATTTTTGTACCTAATTTTATAATTTATAATATACAGCACATTATTTTTTTTTCATTCTAAATTTGGATTCATAACATTTGTATAACTCATCGATGTGGCAATGTTATTCATGTGTTTCAATGTTAGAACGTTCCAATTGGAACCGGATCATTTTAGCGTTATCTCTACCTGAAATATCCGGTTCAAATTTGAACAGGGTTTTGTGTTCGCAATTAATAATGTACCGAGTAACCTACATTATTTTCCGATGATATCAGTACACGTGCATTAATTTATCTAACAAAAATTATTATTATTAATCGCTTACAATTTTTTCCTCGTTATCATGATAACGATAACAAATTACAACTATGGAAAAAGTAGTAAATCACACTTTTGAATGAGCATATACCGTTCAACGATACAAATGAACATTCACATCTTATAGTACGACGATGGTACCATTTCCGTAATTAAAGTGTGTTTTAAATTTCGTACGTACCATTATTGATATCAATGATTTTTATCACCCAAATATTTGTTCGAATACCACAAACAAATTGGGTCTAACACGTGGCGTTGATTTTTTAATACTACTCATTTTATCGCTACAGACTTTAACGCAGACGCAACATCGTTTTTTGTTTTTGTTTCGTTTTGTTTATTTCCCCGAAATAACGATGACGGTGATGCCAAAGGATTAGACGTACAAGTTGTTAGTAACTAAATGATTACCAAGTTTGGGTTTTTTATTATGTTTAGACGGTTAGTTTGAAGCGGAAATCTCATTCCTGTGATATCGCGTTAAATGAGGATTATGTAAGGAAAAAAAATAATCTAAATTCAACTAAAATGTTGTGAAACTTGTTGCAAAATCAATGGTTGTAATACAATTGACAAAAAACGTTACATCTGAAACGAAAATTTCATTATGTGAAATCGCGTTAAACGAGGATTATGTAGAAAAAAAAAATTTAAAGTGAACTAAAATGCCGTGAAATTTGTTGGGTATAGTCAATTATGAGTTTGATTCGTTGGATGGGTTAATTATAACTTCATTTGGTGAAATCGCGTTAAACGAGGAATGTTTGTTAGCAAATATGATCCAATGATTTTGTTGCGTAGCGAATCATAACTAAGTTTGTTTCAATTCAGCTTGGTCTACACGTAACGTTTTGTCGTCAGTTCTGAGACTTTGCACAAGCAAAACGGTGCTTGTGGATGGTAAGTTTGAACAATTGCATGAAATAAATAAGTAGTGGTCTTATATGTCATAACCGTCTTATCTGTCACCGGTCCCTTCATGCCTGACTGAAAACAGAACGTTACGTGTAGACCAGGCTTTAGACTTAAAGATAAACGGTCAGGTCGGTTAAATAAAAAAATCGCGTTAAACGAGGATATAAATAAAAAATGTAAACTAGTTTAGAACTGTTGTGAAACGTGTTGCGAAATCGTGACTAGTTAGTGTAGTTTGATGTTGTTTTGCTAGACGACGTAAATAACTGAGGAGACGTATCATTTTTGTTTATGCATAAGAACTACTACCCATAATGCCATTGGAAATGTCTCAGGGTCAAGTCCACGTGTTGTTTGAGATAAAAACGAGATAAATGGCAATGTTTGTTGGCGATTCCTCGAGATAAGGACGGTTTTTTGGAGTTTTCAACGTTTGACTAGATACAGGGTTGTTTTTTGACTTCCGTCGTTTTGCAGGGTCAATCTTGGAAAAACGAAAGTTCACATTTTTGAAAATTTTTTTGAATTGTCGACTTCCGTCGTTATGCGTTTTTTTCTCGAGGAGAAACAAAACGATAATTTTTATGAACGGTAGTTAGTGTTTGTTTTTATTTGTATTGTTTATTTCAAACACTTTAAGATGTTTATTTGCTTTTATTTATTTATTTATTTTTTTTTCGGTTGATTTTTATGAACAAGTTGATTCTGCTGAAGGCCATTTGAAAGCACTTTAAAATAGCTGAGGCCTCAAAGGGTTGAGATTAAAGTTTACGTTTCGAGCCGCTTGAAGGCCATCTGAATCCTATGTATTTATTTCTCTCTTCGTTGACAGGAAACTGTTCCACAAATAGTTATGTGTGTGTGCTTAATAACCCCCGGTTAACGATAACGATGTCATATTTTTTTATCCATTTCATCTCATTATAAAATTGGTCACAGTGTGTAGGTTTTTTTTCGTATATAAATTGGTATAGAATGGTACAGATTTTCTTTAAAAAAGTATTCAATGTCTATTGGGGGGGGGGGGTGGGGTGAGATTTACAAAATGTCTATTAGTTTGAGATGTAAACTATACAATGTCCATTATGATCATATTTTGAAATACGATTTTAATCAGTGTTTTTTTAACAATTTAAAGACATAAGGCCAATACTAGTAGGTAACCCGTGCTGTAGCACGGGAATAAATTTATAACTGTTACTTTTTTTTTTTATGTTTACACTCACGTTGTAATGGTTCATCTCCCGTGAATTTCAAGCATTAGTCACACAATTTAGATTTTTACTCTTTATATTAGGTTCACTTGTGAGTGAGCTGGGAATTGAACTATATAACTCTCAACTACAGTCGTTTATGAGAATATAATCCAATGTGCCAAAAATACGCATGAAACGAGAACGGCATTTAAATCTTTCGCATAAATGAAAGACCGCATAAGTCCAATGTAAAAAAATCGCATATATTCATTTATTTTGTTAACGAATAAAATATAATTTTTTTTTATATAAATAATTTATAAAATTATTTATATATATAAATAAATAAATCAAAAATTGCAGAAATAAAAAAAAAAAATGGAATTACTCAAAACTCGCGTAAATCAAATGTCGAATTATTCAACGATCGCATAAATCGAAATTTTCATACATCAAAATTGACATTGTATCGAAACGTGGAGAATACAAAAAATGGATTACTCAAAACACGAATGAATTGGATATCGAAATTACTCAAAGATATGCATATATTTTAATTCGCATTAATCGAAACGTGCAGAATTAAAAAATGGATTCTTTGCATTATGTATATGTACATACAGTATATGCTTAAAAAAGTATTTTTAATGTACTTGTTATATACTGTACTATATATTCACTGGAGAGTGAATCCATTAAAAAATGATGGGCAAATCATTTTCATTATGTTTTTCATCGGTTGTTAAACCACTTTAAAACGTGCTGTTCTCACTGAATGCAGCACGTTTTCAACAGTTTCTTATTTTCTTGCTTGTCTTTTGAAATAACTATTAGAAAACAAGCTATTCATTTACATTGAGTTTCTCAAGCTTTTCGGCTCGAAAACGTGCGTTGTAATTTTTATTTCAGCTCATTTACTGTTTACATTCCGTTGTTATGGCACCTCATTGTAAATTTTTTATTTAATCCCACTATTTACACTCACTGTTTGTTGTTTGGATTCAAAACTTTCCACGGGGGGTTGATCTTGGTGTTTATTAGTATTTATTATATATACATGTATATTTATAGGATACAGTACTTAATAACTAACTATAACTCTATAGGATACAGGTAACTCTATAAGACACAATATGGAGGAAAAAAACAACATGTTTTCTTCAGGTATCTTGTGAAACCACCAGGTTTAATCTACTAAGTCTTTTAATTTTGAAAGTGTGTCCAATTAACGCACAGCTGGTTGCGGTCATTGTAATTTGATGAGTAAGTAACGAAATTGCCTTGTTAAGAGTAAACCGACCTGCCGATAGGTCATTGGCTGCTGTGTAATTCGACAGCGGTCAAGCTTGTGTTTTTTTTATATGTATACACCGTATGTATACACCATTGTGTGTCCAATTTCAATTATTATGGTAACCAGAGAAGGACGATTTTGAAGAATTTTTCTTTTTCAAAAACTTAAACTGTTGTGATGAGGATAAATTATCGTTTGTTTTCCTGTTTTTATTGTTTATTCTATTTTATTTTATTTTATTTTTTTTGTGGTTGGAGCAATTTGAGAAAATTGCATTGGAATTTCGATACGAAACATTGAAAATCCTAAGGGAGACATAGTTGTGTCTGTAAGCAAGGTGCGCTAGTTAAGCATTAACTAGAGGAAACTGTGTTTATCAAAGGTCACCATCTTGAGAATTTACAGGAACTTCGAATCGTTGTAACGATAAAAGACTGTAATTAATGGTAATTTTATAACTTGTAATTAAAACGTGAATTAGCATAGTGTAGGAGCGCGCGCAACTGTAAAACAAGTCACGGATATCTTTTTGATGACTATATTTTTAGCTTCACTTGTGAGTGAGTTTGTGAGCTGGGAATTGAACGTATATATTGCCCACTGTTATTTTGTCGTTTATTAGAATATACTGTATAGTCCGAAAAACGCATAAAATGAGAAACGCATAAGTCGTTCGCATAAATAAAAAACGCATAAGTCCAGTGTAACAAAAATCGCACAAATCGAATAAAAAATTTGCAGAAATCCAGTTACCGCATAAATCGAATAACACGTTTGACTCAAAGATCGTCTCGCATAAAATCGAATTTCGCATAGATTAAAATCTGCAGAAATCGAAAATTGAATAACTCTAAAGATCGCATAAATCTAAATTCGCTTAAAGCGAAACTATATACATAAAGCGTATTTCTTAAACATGTTTAACGTACTTGTTCGTGTAGTATAACTATACTGTAGTTTGGTATATATCGGAATTTTTGTAGTTTGGTGGTTAGAACTGTTGCGAATGATATATCGATTGCTCGTAAGTTTATCTAGTCTTGAGAAAATATTGTTCTTGATGGTTGACAGTCTCGAAGACGGTGTTGTTTAACTTGCCATCAGCTCAGTTTGGCTTTTGTGTTTGAGAACAGTGTGTAAAGTGGTTCGAAAATAATCTCTTGAAATGGTCGATGATGTACGTAGGTTGTAGATACATAATAATAATAATACACTCGAGTGTGTTTTAAAACTTCACCAGTGTTGCATCACATTATGCGAGATGCAAGTTCGGTACACTCAACATTGAAAGTGTGACGATTACCCTTTCATATATCTTTGCTAGTAAAATTTTTATAGGAAAATATCCGGTTATCTGGTATGCAAAATTCCAAAATTCTCATGCAACCGCCATAATTTTTTTTTTAAATGTAATTTAATGACTGTACAGTACATTGTATGATATTATTTTCGTTCAATATTATAAACCTTAGTTTTATTTGAATTCTATAAAACGTTTCTCATCCAACCGGCATATTATCATCTAACCGGCATACCTCATAGATGGAAGTTCAATGTAGTTGAAAGTTACTGCTATTTTTCCTACAGTGTACAAGTAAAATAATGAAAAGAAATTTTATACGAAAACTCCCGGTTATCCGGAAGTTTCATGCAACCGGCATAGGTTTTTATATTCTTAGCTTTACTTGTGAGTGACTTTGTGAGGTTATGAGTAAGCTGGGAATTGAACGTATACTGGTTTAGGACCATGAATTGCACAAAATGAGACTCACATATCGAAAATCGCACAAATCTAATGTAACAAAATTCGCATAAATCGAATTGAAAATTGCATAACTCGAAAAAACGGAATTTTTTTTCTTCAAAACTCACCTAAATCGAATATCGATTATTAATCTGAAGATCACATTAATCTTAATTTGCGCACATTAAAATTTTTTGCGTAAATCGAAACTTGCAGAAATCGAAAATCGAATAACTCAAATCGCATAAAGTTAAACTATGTATAAAAAAAGCATTTTTAATCTACTTGTTGTATTTTATGACATAACACTTTAGGTTTTTGTTTTGTTTTTTTCTTCAATATTATTGAACTATATTAGGCAGTTTAATGTGTTTGTATAACAAAACATTTCACGCGACTGACAAATTTTCATCTAACCGGCATATCTCTTAGTTCAACGTAGTTGGCATAAAAGCTATTATTCAGAACTGTTTTTCAACAAACATGGCTGATTATGTTTATAAATACATTTATTTTGGGGTGGGGGGGTGGGATGAGGGTGTGGGTTGCTGATGTGCACGATGTAAGACGATACATTTCATCGAACAAAGACTAAAACTTTGGTTTTCGACAAGAGTAGAAACAATTTGAAGATTGTATAGTAGCATCGTATCGATGTCATACGAAATTAAAAACCGAATGAGGAAATGAAATTTCCATGGGTTTTGATGACACCGGTGTTGTTTCCGAGATGAGTTGCTCCAAGGCATTGGTTAAGAAGGGTTGCCAACTAATTGGAATTGTGTCTTTTTTTTTATTACTTATTGTAATTTTATTTTTTGTAAATGTATATATTTCGCTTTCAGTTGTAAATTTTTATTTTTTTAATGTAAAAAGTTGCATACGAAAAAGTGCCCCCCCCCTCCCCCGGCTGAAATTTCACTTTCGTCAAATCATTTTTCGTTTTGTTTCATTTAAGTGCATGATTTTAGGTTTTTCGTTTTCACTGTTTTGTTTTGATCTTTTTGTAATCTTTTAACACCGAAACTTCATTAACACGAATTTTTTGTTTTAAGAAAGTGGTATTAATTATAATTACCAAGAAACGATCATCGTAAAAGTGCCGTTATGTAAATAAGTGGCGGCGTGTTTATAGTTTCACTTGCTTAGTTAGTTTGTGAGCTGAGAATTTAATGTATGCTGCCATCTGCAGTCGTTTATGATGAATAATATCTGTATCAAAAATGCATAAAACGAGAACCGCATAAGTTTTTCCCATAAATCAAAAACCGCATAAATAAAAATAAACAGCATGTGAAAAAAAAATCGCATATAAAAATGAATAAACCGAAAATAATTACAGAAATCAAAAAAATGAAATCACTCAAAAAAAAAAATCGCATAAATCAAATATCAATGATTGCTTAAATTTAAATTCGCATAAAAAATAAATATCAAAATTTCGCATAAATCGAAACGTGCAGAAATCAAAAATGGATTATTTGAAACGTGCGTAAATTGAATACCGAATCATTGAAAAGATTGCATACATTTTAATTCGCATAAATGGAAACATGCAGAAATCAAAAATGTTTTGTATTATGAATGTACATACAACTGTATAAATATCTGTATATGAAGGTAAGAAGAGTATGCTCAAAAATCATTTTTGGTATTGTTTTCTATGTTACAGGCAATGTGTATAATCCAGGCATTGTACACAATGCGTGATCTTTTTTTTTTTGGCAAAGTATGAAAACACATCTTGTATAGAACTGTTTGTGTTGCAGTTAATGCGGCTGAGCAAATGAGCATTTCAATATTGTACCGAATGATTAATAAAAGTGGGCTACAGTATGGGGAAGTCACGTGATGACAAAGACTTTTCCTTTTCAACAAAAAACGCAGACACAGGAATCTTATCAACTGACCTCGTCGTCGTGTTGGTGTTTTTAATCGAATCAAGCCAATGCAATTAATTAACTTTTGTCCCATTCTGAGTGACATTGGTCTCACGTGACACTGTCTACTTTTTCTTTTACGATTTCTTTTTTTCCGACATCGATCCGTTACGCTAATTGAAGCCCACCATCGATTTTTTTGCTGAAATATACATACTAGCCCCCCCCCCCCAACGTTACATTTGCATTTTGTCCATTTGTCACAATGTGAAAATCTTTTATCTTTTTTTTTTTATGTATATATACTACCACATTTTCGTGGGGTTTTATAGGTTTCTCTACGACCCGTGGGGGGGGGGATTCTTTCAATTTACAATTTTTCACTAATTAATTTTTTTTTTATATATTGGAGAAAAAAATTAAATATTTGGTTTAATTGGAAATTTGATTTTTTGTTCTCTCTTTCGGAATGATTCAATCCTAAGCACGCGTGGCGAAGCTATTCAGTCGAGATAGAGAGAGAGAGAAAAAGTAGTAGTGACGTAATAGATGTCGCGACACTACTGACGAACCGAGGCCATTTTGGTGCGAATGTCGCAAGTGACTCATTTTGATGGTTGTGTCTGTGCCCGTAGTCATCCGAAATTATTTTTAAAAATAATCCTAACGATACTTTAAAAAAATGATTTAACTTGGCAACTGAGATTATATTTTATTGGGTTTTTTGCAACATGCGAAACAAACGTTTCGATTCCCTCTGTTGGGGGTTTCTTTCGGGTGAATTGAAATAAAAATAATGACCCTGAATTAGTAATACGTGTACTGTACTGAAAGTATAAAAATTGATTATGGCTGGTATACATGTATTTGGGATTTTGTGGGATTTGCGAAACAAGCACCAACGTTTAGCCAACCTTGCAAGGGCTTATTTCACAATGAAAGTAAGAGAGAAAGAAGATAATGAAAAGGGTGAAAATAAAAGAGGTGAAAGAGGGGGGGGGTGCTTTAGTTCTACTGTGATTTTTACACTCTTTTACATTTTACATTTTTTGAATTTTGAATTTTTCTGAAAAAAGCCATGCGAAACGTCGAGTATGAAAATATACATGTCTAAATCAATATAAATTTATGTAAAATTTGCTTAATTTTTTGTTATCTTTTTTACTATTTCGTTTCTAAAATTTACTTGATTTTAATTTTTTTTTTTGTGAAAAAGCCCTAAAGAGATGTAACGTTGATAATTTCATATTTAAAACGAATTCTACAAAATCCACTCGCTGAACATTTGTGTCAAACTACTGATGGATAAAATAAAAATATGTATGTTCTTTCACTTTTTATTCAAACAGTAAAAGAAGTTACATTTTTCTAAAGAAGCCCTTAGAAGGGAGGAGAAACGCCGAATTTTAAGTTGAAATCTTTCAAAATCTACTCCGTAACCATTTGTATATCAAAATATTAATTGATACAATGATCTTATTTTTTTTTATTGTTAAGGGGTTCTGTTTTATTTCGGAGGAACCCCTTACAGAGGGAAGCAAAACGTTGATATTTATGTTGAAAATCTTACAAAATTGACTCGATGAATCAAAATTTTGACAACAAAATCCACTATAGATAATTGAATCAACTTTTTATTTTCATAGCAGGCGATGAGTAATAATTTTATTAGGAGGGGGGGGGGTATGTTTTTTTCTTGAAAGTGAAAAAGTTATCCATTTTTTTTATCTGAAAGTGTTTTAAATTTACATTTTGTTTCTTACGTCTCGTTCGATGCATCAGCCAACTTAAGGATCTTCCTTTGAATCTTGCAACATTTGCATTTTCTTCGCTTCTGATAATGTGATCCTTTCAACTTTACAATGATTCTTCGATAATTGAGATCAATTTTAAATGACTTTAGCGATTCGAAAGAGAATTGTTAATCACGTGATGCTGTATTTTTTTCAGAATTTTGATCTTCTTTTTTTTTCGGTGGTTTTAAAAATCGATTTTTGTTCATCGGAAGACGCGTAACTCGATCTGAATGACCCTCTCAGTTCATAATGAAAGAATGGAACTTTTATTTTATTTTTTTTGGAATTTTGTTTTTTTATGTCAAAAAAATGTACGGAATCGTATACAGTACTTACTCATTTAAAAAATTTTTTTCGAAAAAAAATTTCAATAAAAGATTGTGTTACCAGTTTTTCGTTTCGTTGACAACTCGAAATGGTCCCAATTGAATAAAAAAAATGTTTTTTCTTCGAACAGTTCAAAAGTCGATTTTTAAAATTTTCAATAACAATATATATTTATGTATAAATTTTGGAATTTAGGACAAAAATTAATTAATGATAACTTTATTGATTAGATATTGAATTTTGATGATTTTATAGATTTAATGAGTTTCATGGTTTTTGGATTATTGATACGAAAATTACTTTTCACTTATATTTTATTTTTTTTTGTGCAGCTGTACAGTTTATATGAATATGTTAGTATACAATGCCTAACCTGATTAGGCAGTGTATGAAATTAACATTGGATTAGTTAAGGGTTAAAAAAACATTCGGGTTAGGCTTAAATGTTTTTGTTAAAGAAAATATTCTCAACTAACTTAACCTAAACAGTTCAAAACAAGATATTATTTCATTTTTTGCCAAAAGCGGCCAGGCATACAATGCCTAGGCAATGTATATATAGTCTGGATTATAGACATTGCCTGTAGCATATATAACTATAAAATGTTATAGAAATGTTAAGATTAACCTCAAGATTTGCGAATACGATTTTCATATTCGCGACAGAGCAGTAGAGTTCACTTCGCATTCGCGAGGTTTGACTTTTTGTATTCGCGAGTGTATATCATGTTGAATATAACTTTGTTCATTATTTATTTGTTAATCATGTTAGAAAAAAAAAAGATTGATTATTACTTTATTTTTAGAATATTTTTAATATCAACAGTGAACAAAATTGAATTGATGTTAATCGGATAAAATGGTTCGCTTTCCATTTTGTTTACGCAAAGTATTCGTTGAACCAAAATTAATGTTTATGTAATTTTATCTCGAGGGAAATGGTTGGTAGTTTGAAATGTGTGTTTACATTGCTCTTTGCATCCTATTGATACAATGAATAATAATAATATTCACCGAATCCTCTTTAAAACACTTGGAATGTAGATTTGGTAGTGGTTTCACAGTTATCTTACTTGGGTGCAAAAGTGGGGTCGATGGCTTTTAAACACTTGACGAAGAATGGAATTAAAGCTTCATCAGGAATGACGCCAATGTTGCATTTTGGTAAATTTTATTTTTTTTTTCAACCAAACATTTCAAATTTGGCAAACGCTATAAGTAGATGAAACCACCGAATGAAAAATTAGGAATCCATCGGTTTATTTTTGAGCTCGTCTTTCTATTCAGGGGTTCAATGGAACATGGGTTCTAATTGTATGCTAAAAAATCAGGTGTTGTTTTGGTGGGTTTTTCTTGTTCCCGGAAGTTGGTTTTGATAAAGACTATTTTTTGATACATGACTACTATTTGTGGTGCCGGTTATTTGAAAATATGTAGGTTGCGCGAAAAAAAAAGTCGTGTAGAAACCAAAATATAAAGATAGTAGTTTGCTTGAAAGATGCTAATGCCATTAATAGATGTTTTTTAAAAGATGTAAAGTAGTCTCAAGACATTGTTGAACTCGTGCGACAGCATTTGTTAAGCACGTGCAGTCGTTTCACGAACGTGCTAATACATTGTTTTGTCACACTGTTGTAGCATTAAGCACGTGCTGTAGTATTAAACACGCGCTATTGCATTGTAATGCAAATGCTTTTACATAAAGCACGCGGTATAGCAATGTGCTCAACAAGATTACCTCAAAACATCGAGGGAACGAGTTGCGGGTTTCGAGTGATAAAACCCCTCTTTGCAATATTTGGCTATATCAACGTTTTCAAATGGGTTTTGAAATTGTTTTTTTTTTTGTCCACAGACCCTTTCTGCATAGCATTTGGGTATATAGTTGAGTCGTAAGAACGTACAATATCCGTTTTGCTTGTTGCTCCCCTCTTTGGCCAATTGCGTTTTTGGGCGTTGATCCCTCTTAATCCAATCGTCGAGTGCATTTGTAAACACGTTGCCTCGAAATGGGCATTTGGCCCTTTCCCAACCAGTTGCCCTTTAAAGCGAAACAAACGGCGGCGTAGAAAGAGTTCATCTTAAAAATAAAAGCAAAGTTGTAATCATCTTCGCTCGAAGTTCATTGAAATATAAGTAGTTTTTTTTAGTGTTTTTATATAAATATATGACTGAATTTTATTTATTATGAATGTAGTAAAAAAAATAATTCTGATATCTTGTCATTTTCATTTTTTTCTCAGCGGTTTAATGGGATTGAACCCATCAACTAATTGCAATGTCATTTGCCAACGAAAGAACAAGTTTCTGGTCTTCTCCAGAAAAATGTTTTTTATATATATACATATTACATACATACATATATGCTTCAGCTACGGTTGTCAAAGGAAGACATTGTGTGTCATGCCCATGTGACATGAAGCAGCTTCCTGCAACAACCTGATGCCCGAATTCAAAGACTTGACACCAAAGTTACGCCCTAACAATCCTCCCACATTTTTTTCCTCTGATATTTTATTTAGAACTCGTATACCTACTGGAAATTGTGTAAAAAAAAACCGAGAGTATGAAACCCGCTTGTGATGTTATTTTACTATAAAATGTTATTCTGTTTTTTAACATACTGTACCGTGAAATGTTTTCAACATCTCGATTTTCTAAAAATATTACGATTATATAGATATTATGTATCCACATTTAGGATTATTTTAAAATTATAAAAATGATTTTATTTCAATAACAAATATTAATGTTTACGTTTATTTTTCTTTGCAGGTAAGACGATGCATGTTGTTTTTCAATCATTATAACATTAAGAATTGGAGTAAACGCTCTTACGAAATGATCAGCAATGGAAACATCGGTTACGAAATAGCCGTGTGCCTTTAAAGGTAAAAAAACAACAAACCTTTTTTGTGATGTTTTACGAATGTTTGATAGTAGACATACATATATATTTATTTTTTAATTTCGTTATTTGTCGATGGACACCTGTTCCGTAGAATCGAGGACATGGTTAATTGTGTGGACGGAAAACTGTAGAATGTATCTGGCTAAATTTAGATATCCGGCAGATGAGTATTACTTTACAAAGGAAATGAACTTTTATCCTTTTATTTATATTCATTCGCCTGATATGGCCCAACATGAAACATTACAACTTTTTGTTTTCTCTTACGTTTCCAAGACGGTCACTTTGCAAACAATCGTTCTTGTCGATTCGAACTTTTATTTCTAGGAAGTTGTCGAAAACTGATGGTTTGATGAATCATAGTTTTTTGTTTTTTTCCTAACTAAAGAGAGTTTCTATGTTTCAAACATTTAAGAACCCAAGAACTCTTTCAAAAATGACGTGAGAATCAATTTGGCAGGAGGAAAGTCTGAAAGTAGGAATTGAGGTTATTAGCGAATCTTCATATTCTAGCCAACGTGGTTTTTTTTTTTGCATAGTGCTGACTCTATGAAATTCAAATTGTAGGGAAAAGGAACCAAGGTTGGAAAATTTGATATTCATAAGTGTATGTTGCTTTCTAAAATGATTAAGAGGTCGGAGGACACTTGACAGGTAGTCTCGTCCTAGACGAGAATGTCCTGTTTCTTCATGCATTGTTTTCTAATCTCTGGATTTGGTTTTCATTTGTATTTCAACCTTGCTCGAGCTTATTTAGCCTTGTTTAATAATATCGGCAGATAGGTCGAATTGGTTAAATTTGATGGTATATACACCACTTGATACCGGAACTCTTGTTGTTTTTTTTTGGAATAAGTGGTCAGGTACATAGTCTCATAAGATCCGTGTTTGGCTTCAACAGTTTTTAACATAATAATAACATGAGATGATTTGTACACATAGTTATTACTAGCTCTCTCTCTTTAAATTTAATTCTACGTTGTATCTAGTTCTAAGTGTAAGTATGGATAGTTGACTTCAAGAACTACTTCCGTTTGGTTTAGAAGGCACTTGCGTTAAGTTTGCATATGCCATTAGACTGGGACGTGTTTTAGAACCACCTGCTCAACATCATCCATCGATGCATGATCATTTCTGAAACTTGAGCCAAAAAATACGGTGTTTTAGGAATTGTGCCGTTAGAACGAGCCTGCCGCTAAACTGAATATATACTGGATCAACGAACTGCATAAATCTAATTTTGTGTATCTTTGAGTTTGTGTAAGACAGAAATGGTCTGCTATAGGAAATGTGTCATTAGAACGAGAAACTGTCGGTAAATTGAATACTGGATCAACGAACTGCATAAACCGAATTTTGTGCTTATTTTGGTAATTGTTGCGCGTTCATGCTCGGGTTTCTCCATAGTACAAAGTTTTAACATCCCAAGTTTTCGCTCTAACGGCACAGCTCTTTATCCTGTCTCATGGTTGAGATGAAGAGTGGCGTGAAATGGGTTGGTAGTGGGTGTGCTCTGGCATGTTCAGGATCCATGATTCCTCAGTGTGTTTGGAAATGAAGGGTCCGTGATGTGGTGGTGGAGAGAAGAAACCGGCATCTGTTTTTGTCCTCTCTATATGTGAAGAAGTTATCATTACTGTGTCTGGATCTTCGAACACGAAAGCAATCTCTCCAAAAAAACAAAGCGAGACGTGATGATATGCTGAAAAAGGAAAACAAAAAACCCAAACAAACTTGAATGTCTATGTCACGCTTTGTACAGTGTCAAGAATAAGGTGAATTAGTATGGTGAATCCATGGTGAATTAGAACTCGTGTGGGAACATTCCGTTTCTAGCATTGTTTTGGTTAGCACCCAAGAAATGTGTGTCAAGGAAAACTTCGTGATCTTCAGCATTGAGTATTAATTCTGCGATGCGAGGTAGTAGACGATGTGATTTATCATTGATCTTTACATGGGATGCCGAAGGTTTTGATTTCTGATCAAGTTCGTGTCCTCGGTCCTTAAGACTTCAGTTCGTCAATAGTTGGTTTTTTGTTCCCAAAGGATATAGGAAGAATTTGATTAGCATAAGCATTACAGTATTCTGTGACTGGGTTCTTTTGGTGAGGTGCTGTTAATTATTGTAAAAGTTTTGGTTGTGTTTTTAATTATCATACAAGATCACCTTGTGAATGTTTTTTTTGGACAGGATAGTCGTAAACAAACATGGCAGACTGATATATGACTCCCAGTTTAAGAGAAATGGTAACCATTTAACATTTGTGGTGATTTTGCATCTTGATTTTTTGGTGGTATTTTTTGTTTGTTTTGTTTTGGTGTTTTTATTTGGTGTGTTGTCGATGTGGAAGTTTCTGGAACAATTTTGGACAGGAAGCAGGATGCCCATAGGGCAAGTCTGTTAGGCGCCTTGGATAATTTGAATAAGTTGTTGTGTTCGCGATCATTTTTATTACGTTTCGGAAAAAAAAGGTGTGATTAACTTTGGTTCGTTTAATATTTGGTCAAATGTCCCACAAGCACCCTATTTCGGGGACCATCCATTAAACCCCTCTCACTGACCGACATTTGCAATTTCGAGGAAAAATGCGTTTAAAGATTTGAACTTGCCTTACTGTCTAGCTAGGGCTACTTCTCACTTCTTGCACTATAATATATTCGCACATATTGTTGTTTTGCTCAAAATGGGAAAGTGAAATTGCACTTAACATATTCGAAAAATGCTTCTGAGTTATTTTTGCAAAAATGTTACTTAACTTTCAATTATGTTATATTCTATGCAACCGGTACATTTCATTTAATCAGTATATTTATGTAAACAGAATGGGACACTACAAATTCAAAAAAAATTGCAAAGTTCCTTATGTCCTGCTTTTTGTTTCTGTAAATGGTTTTTGAGGCGACCGGCGTCTTAATCTAACCGGGATTGATAAATTGCGGATACCTGAGTGATACCATTTTTACTTGTAGGTAGTAACATTCTCATTTGAGATATGGTTAGTGATCTAGTGTTTGCTTTTTTTAATATCTTTCATTGGGGAAATGGTTGGTGCATTTGGTTAATTGCGTTTGACTGGGTGTCATTTATCCCAAGGTTGCACGGAACCGGAGCACCATCGTAAATCAGACACGTGGAACCGAAAAGTTTTTCCAACCACAAAACTAGTCTTCATCGATTCGTTGACCTCTTCTTAGTTTTTTTTTTTTGTTTTTTTTTAATTTTTTTTTTTGTAAAAAAAAATATCTTGTAATTCTTGTACAATTACGTCAAGAAGATACGTTTACATGATATACTAGTAATTTTCAAAAATTATAGTTTACCAGACTCTTTCAGAATCATTGTGAGAGAATTACCAAACACAAGAAGTCATTTTTCCCTCCAAGAAGATTGAACAAAATAGCTTTGGTTTAAAATAGTATTTTGGGTTGTACTTGTACAATAGAATTTGAACCAGACGTCAACGGTTTTGAGTGGAACTTTGTATTAGATTTTTTTTTTTGCATCAATTCTTTGACGTTTTATTTTCTTCCAGTCAGACTATATACAAAAGATGGTAAGACGGTTACAGACTATTTTTTTAGGAATGGTTTTTTTTTTTGTTTTGAATATAATACCGAAAAAAAAACTGTTAAAAACATCTGGTATTTTTTACGGTACTTTTCAACAACGGTACCCATAGTATGAATAACATTGACATTCATGGTACAGAACTTCCATTTTTTTTTAATTACAAGGGTGTACTTTTGTAAAGTTTTGGGTTTTGTACTTTTGCCAGACGTAGGATTGGTCTACATATTTTTTTTCGCTCTATTTCTGTTTCTCGTGTCTCACCAGGTGCCACTTGGTGAATGTCTATATGGAAAAGTGTCTAGAGGTTTTGGTTCACACCCTAGTTTCTCTTCACTGATTTTGAAGGGGAAAAAATAGGTGGGGGTATTAAAAAAAAAAGGTATCTTTTTTGTAGGGGTTAAACTTGAAAAGACGAACAGACAAAAGTGAAAGGTGGTTGATAAGTAGTGGGATGGGTTTTTAGTTTGGGGGATAGGGGTATTGTGATTTTTCAGTTTGCCTTTTTTTCCATGCAGAAGTAAAAATAACTAAAGTTATCTACAAAATGCGTCAACTTATTCTTGCAGGAACGAATTTTTTGGTGTTTTTCTTTATTTTTTTGGCGTAAGTCCACGGTTAAAATTGGCGTGGGTGTGAAGGGTTAAGATGACGTAGAAAGTTTTTTTGTTCTTGCAACCTGAGCTTTGGCTCGTTTTCTATTCCGAAGAAGACGGGTGCAATGAACTTTGGTGCAATTGAAGGCGACACAAATTGTTTTTTCTTTTCTTAGTGAAAAATGCTAAAAGTTGATGTTCGAAGATGGTTTGTCTTCCGGAGGCATTTCCCACAATATACAATTACAATATGATTTTTTTTTGTAATATACTTTTTTGGAAACTTTGGTTTGATGGTAATGTCCCAAATGAGATATTGGATTACTTGGACCATCAACAAGAATTTGTAGGTGGCTTTTCTTTGGTATATTGACGATTTCTTGTTAATTGAAATTTTGTTTATGCCGAAAATGTTTCGGTCTTGTGTTATCCATGGTATTTCTGGGTTTTTTGGTTTTAATTTGTTTTTATAGTTCTGATTTCTTAGTCTTTTATAGACTAGACTTTATAGTCTTCATTTGTCTCTTTTGCTACTTGTTTAATTTGACCATTTGGACTAAATTGTTTTGAGACAAAAAGAGTTTCAACAAGAATTTCTACTTAGCCTTTAAGGACGTATGGTTCATTTACCCGAATTTGGTTTATTATTATATCCCAAAAACTTAGTTCTTATAGAGTTCTTAGAGTTCTCCGTTCGTTAATATTTGGAATTTCTGGATCTTTGATTGTTAGGACATATCGTTTTTGTGGTGATTTGGAAAGAAATATTTCATGTTAAAAAATGTTAAGGTCTTTAGTGAGTTCTAGTTAATTTTATTCGAATTTGGCTTGTCATATCCGAAAATTATGCGTTCTTGGCAAGATTTTAATTGGGAATGTCTGAGTTTTTAGTTGCAGAAATTTTTTTAATTTTCCTCTTATTTGACCGTTGAAACAAAACAGAACAGAAAAGTTTTGATTTTGGATATCTCTCTAGTTTTTAACAATATCGAAGTTGCAAAGTATGTTGAAAAATATTTTGATCATAAATAATCGGATTTTGTTTTTCGATAACTTGATGCATTCCAGTTTTTCCACAAAAAAATAAAAATAAAAATAAAAATTCCCCAAAAAATAGAAAGAAAAAAGAAATGTGTACGTATATAAAAATTTGTACACCAACAGTCGACCTTCGGTTTTACGTTTTATCGGTAAACAAGCGTATATTATTTACAATGGCGATTGAATTTCTTGCCTGGGGATTTCAAAACTAAAAAATAACCTTACCGTATATAACCTTTGATACTTGTAGGACTTTTCCATTTCAACAGATGATTTTTTTTTTTCGATGCTGCAATTGTTATAACATGGTCATTTCAAAGAAGTCATATTTAGGGTTGTTGGTGATATAGTTTTGTGTGGCCCAATGTATGTTGTGTAGATACGCATTGCGGCATGTGCTACCTGACAGCTTAACTATGGACTAGAAAAGTTATGAAGCGAATTATGAGGTCCTTTTTTTAAAGGGACCCTTTTCCGGTGGGCTGTAGGCGTTGAAGAATTTTCTTGGAAAAAAAATTTTTTTGTGCACTTTTTGTATATTGAAGATCCGAGTTGGGTTATTTTATTTCATTTTTTTGGAAGGATCCTTCTTGGAACGGTGCAATGTCTCTTAAAGAATCCATGTTTTGAGAATCATGTTTGGAATGTTCTGTCTTTTATTCAAGAAAAGTACAGTAATCTTATTATTAGTACTACTGTTGTTCTAGATCTTTATTGAATACTACTGAACATATTAGTTTGTCTGTTGTTATTTTTTTGTGGGGAAGATCTTAGAATGTTCTTGATGTCTTGACGTTCTTTTAGATTGGTTTCAAGAAAAACTGGAAATTTATTGATATATTACAAATAACTGTTTTTGTAATAGATGTAATAACAGCTCCCGAGTTTTGAATTCTGTATGCTTTCATCTGAATTGGGTTCTTTTTCTTTACAACCATTCTTGGAACATTCCATGTTTCATAACATGTCATTAGCTTGATTACATGTAGCATAATTAAGGGTTGTTTTAACCCAAATTACGTTTTCGAGATCTCAGTTTGTATACACTCGAGCTTGTTTTCTTAATTTAACTCCATGGAACATTCTTGTTATCATAAGTTTCTAAGAAAAACAATAGTTTTTCTTGTACTAGCGTCGTCACTGGAGATCGCTTGCAAGTTGAGATCTTTTTTGTCGATTCCTGTCGAACTTACTTAGGCAACTGTTCACACCAGCAAAAGACTTTTTTGTGTGCGACAAAATTGCAGTCTCTGTTGTCTTATTTTCTTCCCATGGAATTTGAGATCACTTTGAGGGTTTTTCTTTGGTGTAAGATGATGAGTCACTAGAAACCACACACACAAAATTCAAACCCACAGTGTAATGTGAAACGTGTCATTTCGGTAATTTTTTTCAGGAATGTGGTCTTATTTCGATACCGATAGATGTACAACATAATTTCATTTGATTGTTTTATTTTTTGGGTTAGAAAGGAACTACACTACTGATAGGGAGTTTGTAGCCAGACTCGAAGTTTATATTTAGCTCGCCTTAAATTGGTGTTTGTAAATTTAGGCTTACAGACTTACGCCAGAAGTTCCAAACTTAAAAACAACTTGATGGAAATCGGTTTTTGGAATTTTTTTTTTTTTGATTAGAGATATCGATTTTATTTTCTGTTATAATGGTTACAATTTAGGTTTATCCTGTGGTTTCTCGTTTCCCACATATTTAAATATGTGGGTAAGAAAGAACTGACGATTTTTGTTTCGATATCAAGAACTTTGGGAAAAATTTGACTGTCGATTTTTGAAACTACAATGTCAGAGTGGTGCCATCTGGTAGAGTATGCCTGTGATTAAAAAATAGTTGACTTTCTGGTGTTTGCATCTGTTGGGCTTGGGTGTTCGTTTGCTTAGAAATGTTGATTCGACTGATATAATGGTGGAAGTTCAGTTTCGGTTTCTGTTCTAAATATCGTTGTTGTATGAGAATTGGCAAACAATTTTTTTTTTATCAAGAAGTTTTTAAAAATTTTATATTTCAACTTTTGGAAGTTTCACTTCTGAGTGGCAGCATCTGGTAGAACATGCTGGTAGTTTCAAAAGAGACATTTCAGAAATGCCATACAAAGAGTTTCTAGCGTTTCAGTCTCTGTGGAGTGACCTTTGGTCCAAAGTCTCATGGTGGAAGTGTCAGCCAATGACACATCTGCAAATGCTATCAAAGTTAGAGGAATTGAATCTTCCTCTTTTTTTTTTCCTCTGGCATTTTATGTTGATTCAAGAACATCAAAAGATGTTGCTGTGTTAGATGAGCTAACGACGTTGTTTGGTATTCGTTGCGAACTTCATGATGCTGAGTTGACTTGGGCATTGCTACTTACACTGGGAGGAATTTGTGTTTATTAGTTACATTTAACTACGAAATTAGAACAGATATTGACCTCCATTTTGGTTGACAGCCAAATTGCAGAAGTGGTAGAAGTTGGTAATTTACTATATGGCTGGTTTAGTGGCACGATTGGCGAGAAAACATCAAGCGAGATAACTAGGACGGGAGTGGTGACATGTTCATCGATTTTGTTTTTCAGGAGAGAAAAAAAATGGTTTTGGAGGAGAGGGTTTGTGATCAATGGGAACATTCTCATGATATTGACATTCCAATTTTGTTTGCTTTTTGTTTGGAATGTCGAGATTTTCAATGTTAAACATATGTCTGCAAATCGTGTTTTTTTTTATATGGTGCGAAAATTTGTCTTTTGTAGTTAGTCCAAATGTTGAACGATCAGTTTAATTTTTAGTTGAGATGGTTTGTTGAATGCTAATGCAGCAACAACAATAACATCAACAACAACAACAACAGACGAATAGTAGCTTAATCATAGGTCGTAAATCTAGCTCTCTTTTGACGCCAAAAAAAACCCACATCTTGCAAGTATAGTGTCGGTAGTACAATGCCAGCAACATGTGTTCGACTTGGCTCAAGGTCAAGAAAACTAAAACCTCTTAGAACGATGATGATGATGATAGGGTTACAAGTGCGGTCAGAAAACTGCCACCGAAGAAAGTAGCAACTTTTAAATGCAGATGTAAGATCTTGAGAGTTGATAATTAGTTTGCAGACTTTCCAAAAGGTCGAAATACCAAAAAAATTAGCCTTTTGGCCCTTTTTCTTTTTAACTTGAAGTTTTAAATAGATGGAATGTATAGCTAGGATTGAAACCAGTTATGTCTAACCACTGGTTAACGTGTTTTGATGAGTCTTGTTTGGAAGGTCTAGTTCATGGACTTCTTGGAGGTCATGTAAAAGGTACGAAAAAAATTGACCAGATGCAAATTACAAGGCAGACTGGATTGTGCAAGTTTTCACCGATTTCTCAATCGATTGGAACATTAGTCCGAAATATGTCATAATTATCAGGATTCTCTTTGTTTTGTTTTTTTTGTTTTTTTAGGGAATATGTGAAAAAATGAATGACCTTATAGTTTTGCCTAAAAAACCTGATGGGTAAGGTCAGAGCGAGTTTATGAATTATGGTTTTGTTCGGCCTTTACAACCAACTGCCAGGAGTTGTAATGGGAGGGAGTTGGAAAGGTGGGAAGGGCAGCACGTGCCCAATGAAGTCACGTTAGGGACAGAAATCGTTCCTGGCCCTTTTGCCTAGATGAAAAAAAAAGGGCATGTTTCCAACACATGTTGTTTGGTTGCTGGCCATTTGGTCGAAACAGACAAATCATCAGCGTGTTGGTAAATGCCCCATCGAATGGGCCCGAATGGCTTTTCTCTACTTTTATAGCCTGTGTTTTGTTTTTGTTTTTGTTTTTGTTTTTAATAAAAAAAAGTAGTTGCTTTTGTAAGTGTTAATAGATTTGCTGATATAAATAGAGATAGGTCAGTTAGAAAAGGTTTTCCTTTTTTGTTTTTGAGTCGATATGGTACGTTCCATGTTGATTCTGAAGGTGGTACAGTTTATGCAAAGTTGAGTTTGTCGTCGAATCTGTTTAATCCGGTAATAATGGTTGGATTATGGAAGTTTTCTACATGAATATTCTACATAAGGGGGGGGGAGGGTAAAGTGCACTTAGTTTCAAAAACATGATCCAAATGTTTGGTTCAGCTCTTACAACGTTATTAGTGATTGTTGTTGTTGTTATTTGCAATGTTATGTTGAAAAATGTTTATATTTGGTCTCTTTATCTATGATGCATTATAGAATTTCGGATTAAAAATAACGTTTATAGAGAGCATTTTTTGAGGGTATTATTTTTTTTGAATATTTGGAACTTTCCATGTGAAAGATCAAAGAACTGTTGTTGAAAGATCAGAGAATGAAGGATTTGGAACATTTGGGGGTTAGGGATTAATGATGGTTATGGATTTGTGTTTTCTTTATGTGAAATAAATAGATAAAGCTTATAAAGTTTGGTGAGTTCTTTTTTTAAAGAAGAAGGCGGATCCAAAAGAAAATCTTGTTCCTTTGATGCAAGAGTTCTTGAGGCGGAACTTGGTGCAGATGTTTTTTGGTGGTGTGATTTACACGCTTGTCTTCAACGAGCATGACATTGTGAAGCAAAAGTTTTAAGACGGAAGAACAAGACGTTGCTTCTGAATTACCATTTTTTTCCTCCTGTTTTTTCTTGTTTGTTTTAATATATTAACGTAATACTGTATGTATGATGCTTTCTCGATAGAGTCTATACAGACAATATGGTCCAGAATAGGTCTCTTATCAACTAGATAGGAATTTATTTTTTAGCAGACCGTGATCGTTTTTTTCAAACTGTGTGTGCTTTTAATGGTTAAAATAGCCCATCACTATTGGTGGAATTATCGATGATAACTATAAAGATTATTCCCAAGTGATTGTTGTTAAGCCCTCACCGGTGTATGGGTGATCAAGAATGAATGTCTTTATCAAGAAGATAAGATTATTTTTATAGTAGTCTACTTTTTATGGGGTTGACATTGTGACTTTAAATGTTTATACATCTGGTCAAAATAACGATAAATTTTGTTGGAATTATCGATAAAGAAGACTTCCCCAAAGTGATTGATTCTGTATCCCGTCAAGTATCGTATAATCCAGAATAGGTATCTTATCAACAAGATAGGATCTATGTTTTAATTGGATTTACGTTTATGGATTTGGTCAAAATATCGGTTAAAATTACTGATAAATATACTGAACGTGATCCTCATATATATAGGATGTAAGAAATTCCGGTTTTTGTTTTTCTATCATATGATCTAGCTAGAATAGATCTCAAGTCAAAGACATAGGATCATTTCAACAGTAGACTATATTTTATTAGGTGTTATTCTATTATTTTATGTAGGTGTTATTCTATTTTTGTATAAAAGCTAACAAAATTGTTTAAATAGCGATAATTTTCGGTGGGGATTATCGTCAAGTTTTTAATATAATCAGCAAAGGGGAAGCGATCTTAGGTTTGTCTGTATGCTCTCGAATATGTAAATTGTGTTGTGAACTTTTTGTTGATTCTGTGCAGAACCGTGTCAATAAAAGTCTAGTTATCTAGATTATCTAAAAGGCTCGAGTGCACATGGCAACGTGTTTCGTTGTTGACATGAATCGATACGCTTTTCTTGTTTGCTCGAGATTTGAATTTTATCAAAGTAGAGGTTGGTAGTGTGCAATGTTTCTTCAACACAATACAAATTGACTTTCAACGTTCAGTCTTGTCTTTTCGAGAACAGTCCTTCATTTTTGTAGCAAGTCACTTTTCGGAATGCATTATTTATTAATTGCTACGATATCATGCCTAAAACGCGAATGAATATTTGAGGATTTTGTTGGTACTAAAGACGAACCGAACGGAATTAAATGTCAAAAAGATATTTGGAAAACTTTCTTAATTAAATTTTGATTTTTCGGTAACTCGTTACTACGAACCTGGAATTAAGTTAGTAAAGGTGGTAGGCGGCATGATAATACGTAATATGATGTATCATAATAGCCACTATTCGTTGTGACGAGTTTCGAGCGGTTAAGAAATCTCGGGTCTAAAAACCGGAACAACCAAAAAATATCCAAGTAGTTTACCCGTGTTTAAAGACTAGTTGTGTGGGAACTGAGGTGTCAGTAGGAGGATGGGTAACGTTGACACCCGAAGCCAGCCCGAAGCGAGGAAAAAGGAGGCGTGGTTTGGAAGTGTCGGAATCACGCCACAGAAGATGCGAGGAGGTAAAAGAGTTTGTCCATCATGGCTCCAGGAAATTCCTGCATACCGTCATTATGTTGAAGAACAACAACAACAACAACAAAGATGACCAATCCAGACTAGTCTTCGGGGTTAGTCGAGTCCACTGGCTTTTTTAGGCGGCAATGAACCAGCCACACTGTCTCCAGCGTGTGTTTTGCGAACGGTTCCATCCGGAACTAACATCTTTCAACCATTGTTCGAGTTTGTAGATGCAGTTTTTTTTTGAGGCAATTGAACTGTCTGACGGTTGTAGTGATTTTTCAACTTTTTTGATTTTGAATTTTGTCAGGATTTGGTTGTTTTTTTTTTCACTTATGATTCGTGTTGAAACAAGAGTTTGGAACTGGCATGTATTTATGGGTACTGGTTAGAACCCTATAATAACTGTACAGTAGAACGTCGATTATCTGAACGTCAGTTATGCGAAAGATCGGTAATCCGAAAAGCGATAATCGAGTTGATGTGCAGGGATTGTACTTAAATTTGTGCCAGTCGTTTACATTTGTGTATTACATTGTAGTGGATAGTGTTCTGATATTTATTTTACTTTCATACGGTTAAATAAAATGCTAAAGCGAGTAGTATCCATGAAAGACAATAACTGAAAGGCCATGGAAACTTTATTTTTTTTTTGTTGAATACATATGTAATACCTATGTAAGTGATTAAATATAAAGTACGTACAGTACTGTATTCGTAAGCACAGAAAACGATTTTTTTATATTTATATATAGACACATGAACTACTAGTCCGATTACCCCAACAAATCTGTTTTATGAACACTCATGGCCCTTAATTAGTTCGGATAATCGACGCTCTACTGTATGTTATTTTTGTTAGGATTTTTTGTCTGGTTTTGGGGAGTTTTAACATATCTGACTTTGTTGAACAACAAAGTTTGGAATTCATATCTGTATGTGGTTTTTATTTTAGGAAAATTATGGTTTTATTTATTTTATTTTTTTTTGACTTCTTGTTGGAGAACAAAATTTTGGGAATGACATCTGTTTGTGGTTAGAATCTGTATGTGGTTAATGATGTGGTTTTTGGTTTTGTTTGTGGAAGTTTGGTTCTATTTTCATATTTCGTGTCCGACCCATGAGTCTTAAGAGAATGAGATTTCTGGAATGACATCTGTTTGTGGTTTTACAACCATATAACCGCAAGTGGTTATGATATCTTGTTTGGTCTTGACGAGGAGTACCCTCCACTCTTTCGATCAACGATTTTTCTGCTAAGTGATCTTCGTTTATAACGTGGTTATGATGAGACGAATGGTGGACTTGTTTGTTTTGAATAGGTTTGAACAATGATTGCTTTATTATGTAATACATTGAACTGTATGTAGTGTCAGTGTGACGTCAAACATACATTTGTTGAGTAATTCCTTGTTTAACACAGTTCTATGTTCAACACCGCTACTTTTGAAGTTTAGAATTTTGATTGAAACAAGAAGTTGTAGGATGTACCAACTTAAAATGCGAAACCGCAC
This sequence comes from Cryptops parisi, assembly GCA_034695005.1. Taxonomy (NCBI): domain Eukaryota; kingdom Metazoa; phylum Arthropoda; class Chilopoda; order Scolopendromorpha; family Cryptopidae; genus Cryptops; species Cryptops parisi. Next base: position 1,428 of record JAQIWH010000479.1, on the reverse strand, counting down.
GTCGAACAAGTGTTCCTCGTTTTAACGCGTTTTTATTTTTTAATTTTGTCTACTACTTTTCGCAGAACGGCATTACGTCTCAAATTGGATGTATTATAATGAGCAACTTAAAGCTCCCCCTTTTCTTTGAAAAAATAAAACTCATTCACCCCTGTCTAATTCTACATATCTAGGCACATGTCTACAAATGTATACTTGTACATACACACGTCTGTATTAAATTCATGAACTCCTTTTTTTTTTCATTCTCATCTGCCCCGTAATTACACCCTTTGGAAAAGAGGTCTCATCGGTGGGCCCTAGGAAGTGGAACCGCAGCACGTTTTTCACTCGTAACAAAAACCATCGAGTTTGCCAGCGGTATGGTTCTTGTTGTACCACTAGTAGTGCAACAACAAAAAAAAAAAGAGTCCTCCCCCCTTTTTCATAGTGTAAAAATGGGCCACCTTATTGGCCCGACTAACAACAACGAAGGCTCATAATACGTTGTTTTGTTGGCGACGACGTGACGGCCGAATGTGCGAGCACGTACTCCATTTTCAGAGCCATTGGTTGACTCCCGACGACTGGCAAAAGTAATGTCATTAATGATGATTACAACTACTGTACCAACAAGAGGGAGTACCAACTCCCCACAATTTTCGTCTTCTTTCAATTGGGGGTTGGGGTTGATTAAGTTTGGAGTGGGATGCAAACGATGGGAGTTGTGGGGGTTGTTTGTTTGGGGGGGAGGAAGTGGGTAATGTGGTTGGAGAAAGTTTGGGTTTTTAGAAAGCGTGAGTGAGAAGATGGAATTTTAAACAAGACTGGTGCGGTGTTAATTTCGGGTTTTTAGCTTGGTTTTTGTTTTGTATTTGTTTATAAGACGCATGTAAGAATGAGTGGAACGTTTCTTGTTCGTGGCAATGTCTTTGCAATGAACAATGTGTTTAAATCATTCCCGTTTAACATGTTTATGGTTCCTCAAAGTAATCACATTGCTTAGCGGCATTCCACTGTAAACATAAACGTTCTAAGAATCCAAGTACACTAGAGCGTCGATTATCCGAACGTCGGTTATCCGAACATCGAGTATATGTGCAGGGATTCAACTCAACTTCCAGTCGTATACTGTACATTCAAGTGTTCTCGTATTTATTTTACTATCCTACGGTTAAATAAAACGTTAAAGTAGAAGCGAATAGTATTATCCCTGAAAGGCCAAGAAAACCCCATTCTTTTTTAAAACTTTTGCAGACTACGTATTTCATAAAATAATGTACTTGTAAACAGAGAAAACAATTTTTTATTATCATGTATGCACATAAACTATTAATGTCCGATTATGCGGACGAATCGGTTTTATGAACACCCATGGGTCCTAATTAGTTCGCATAATCGACCCTCTACTACGTTGTATGTATGTGTGTTGATATGTGTGTATATGTA
>JAQIWH010000478.1:0-48611 GCA_034695005.1 Cryptops parisi | reverse complement strand
CCATTGGATGAGTGTTGATACCCGTGGCGCCACCACCGGATTTGACCATGAACCCTCCTTGGAAACTTGTGAATACATTACACCAACAAATAAAAAATTTGGTAAAGCTGCTGAACACCAATAATAAAATGGGACTTACTGTCCCAATGGCAACCGACACACAAAACTACACACACTTTACAATTGATTATTTAAGTAATAACAAGTGATTCTTTGATTAAAATAAATTAGGATTAGGTTAGGTCCCTAACGTAGCAGTACCGTAGTTAAAATCTTTCATTCACACCATAATGAATGTAGTATTTCGTTATTGTATGTAGCCTAGTTATTGACGATTGATTTGGTTTTCGCACTTTAAATAGGCGATTCGTGACATATAGGCCCTATGATTCACATATCGTACATTTTTCGTACTTTTCTTTTAACGAAGAATCCGCTTGTGGCGCTTGGCTTAAATTCCAGTTTAGATAAGTACTAAGATAAGTGATAAACGTGTTTAGTTAGATAAAACAAACAAAATTTGTTTTTTTGAATTTTACGATTAATGATAAATTATGAAGTGTTGTAGGTACGGTGGCTTGGTTCTACAAGCGCACCGACTGACCACCTAGACTCTCGGACTTTATTAAATCGGAAAAAGTACAGGAATGATGATAAATTATACCATGCAGATAATGAAGAGGACGAGAGTCTTTGCATTGATTGTGTAGAATTTTATCTGGCATATGGTGCAATTCGGATAAATGGTTCTTAAGCCCTGGAATATCCTTAACACTGAAGATAATGAAAATTGATTAAGAGCATGAGGGGGGGAGAGGCACCAAAAAAACATCCCTCGTGGTGTCAAGACTCCAAATTGAGTGATGTATTTACTAGTATTAACTAACCTAAACTGGTATCTAGACACTAGTAGTTTACGTTAGTTAAAAATAACAACCCATGCCTAATCAAAAGCGCCACAAGTGGAAAAGTACCGTACCAATTTTTTCACTGAACTTCAGTTTTGGAAAAATAATTCACATATTATAACGTTGTACGAGATACGTTACATTTATTGTTACATCGTGACGACTCCGATACCGAATATATTCAAACTCATTAATTAAAAAAAAAAAAAAATAAACTAGAGCTCGTAAACAGAAATCTCGTAACCTGCTAAACTGAACCTCGAATAAGCTAAACTAAAATAGTTAGTTGCACGTACAACGGAAGATTGTTGGTTTTGCTCGTATAGTATAACTACATAAATATTTGCTCGTACAATATTGTGTAGTACAGGTTACTATGAAAAAAATTATTAAAATGGATCATATAACTTTGTGTGTAATGTATAGTCATAAATTTCCATTACTCATGCCTCATAATAACTGTACCGTACAAACTTTAGAGATATACAGTATTAAAACATAAAGTAAGCGAACAGCGAAAAGTCGTGACCAAAAACTTCAAACGGGTGGTTCTCCCAAATTGAGATCTCTACTACGTACAAGAGGGCAAAAAACCTAATGAGCTTTGGATGTCGGTTCATTTGCTCAACTGGCCATTGGTTTATTTTGTTCCCAAAAAAAGACCCCCCATCGGAGATGACCCGCCGCGTTGCCTTAAGACTCCCCACATCGATGCACGGGTTCTTTATCTTATATTTCTAACTCTCCTTTAAGGAACCTATGAGGCGTACCTACTGTTGACGTTGTTGTTGTGACCCCTAGCACACTCGGTAGACCTTCTGCTGATTACTGAAAAGGTGTTGGGAAAACAATGCACTCCCTACTGCTAACCAGCGATACATCTTCGACAAACAAGAAAATCACCGGGCACCCGTCGCCTTGGCCAAACCCAATTTTGTCCCCCCTCGGTCGTTGAGGAGAGAGACCCCTTTTTTTTTCATTAGTTATATACAAACCATTGATGGGAGGTGGTTTTTCCTTCCTGAAAAAATAAAGAAACTAGCTCCACCTCCTGGTGGCGTTTGTTTGAGGTTTCATTCAAGACCTCACTTGTTTCTTGCAAGGGTCTCGACCCTTCCTTAAGGATTAACACTAGACCCGTTGCGGGTTGATCCGTTGTTTTTTTTCCTTCTTCTTCTCCTTTTAGTTGGGTGTAGAAACCCACCCAACAAAAAGTTCGGGCACGTGCTGTTTCCAAACGGTGGGGGCCGACTGGCCACCCCCAAACTGACAAGATGACACTCCCTGCGATCGACCGACAACCTCATTTTTCAAAGAAAAGTGAAAAGAAAGAAAGACGAAGAAAAACAGGTTGGGCTCATTTCGCTTCCGAGAGAGTGTTGCTCACGTGATTAGCTCCCTCTCGCTAATTAACCCCCTCTAACAAATCGTTTAACTCCCAGGGCCAAAACAGGAAGCCTTAGCAACACGAACACCTAATAACACGAAAACCAATACAGTTTAGAGAAAATTAAGAAAAAATGTCGTCTTATTACATCCTTAATAAAAGAAGTGTTTCGGCATAATCTACGAGAAATATTGAATGGTAAACTTGTCCATCCCATTTTGTGTCATGCGCGCACATCCAGACAGACAAACAGGAAATGAATTTTAGCTGTAATAATACGGTGAAATTGTTGACGTTCCATCGATAAAAGGGTCGTTTGCTTACAATTCTTTTATAGATGTGATAAATCATGACACATTTATACTGAAGTTGTATTATATTATACTTTAGTTTAATAATATGTCATGGATTAATTGAGCAGACTAGTACACGCAAAATAAAATGTATCAAGTGGGAAAAATGTTTAAAAATTTAACTGAGTTTTAAACGCATTGAAATAATTTATATAAGATAAACGTATTCTTGTGACCTAATAAATTTTATGTGGATTTTATATACAGGAACAAATGTACAAGCATCTGCACAAACCGTACAGTCTGCATCACCACAAATGTACAAGCATATAAGTATATAAAGCACTCAAATTTGTGTATGACACAACTATTTATAATCAACCAAAATAAAAATACAACAATAAATACCTTGCACACTACAGTATCTACAATAATAAATACCCATGTCTGTGAGGAGTATATGTGACACTACACTCCCAGTGGTTACCACACCAACCACGGGGTTTATTTATTGTAATAATAATAATGAACATTCAAACATTATAAATTTAGTACTTTGTGTTTAAAAAATGATTACTAGTAGAAAAACTAGAAAAATAAATAAGAAAAAAAAAACAAGTGTTTCCGCCCGGGATCGAACCGGGGACCTTCCGCGTGTTAGGCGGATGTGATAACCACTACACCACGGAAACAACTAACGATTAGTTTAAAATTGATCCCCAAAATATTTTGATTGGTGTCTATAGTTTTTCGTTAATGTGAAAATTTTCGAAACCCTCGACTAAATCATAATTAAAACGTTTTAATCAAAATCTCAAAACGAGTCACGTGCCTTGGACTGAACGTATTTCAGCGTGAAGTTTATAAATACATTAACTACATCAAGTTGATGTATTACTAGGGATTACATTTTACCCAGTTGTTTCCGTAGTGTAGCGGTTATCACGTCCGCCTCACACGCGGAAGGATCCCGGGCGGAAACATTCATTTTTTTAAATTTTATTAACGTTTACATTTTAGACACACAACCAAAGTAGTAACCATAATCTTGTGTAAACAAAACGTTTATGATGTTTTGGCTTATACGTATTCTCTATTGGCTTTTACATATTCTTTTTATTCTTTCTCTATACAACGATTGGGCTTCTGCTGATTAAATTTTGGACCCAAATTATAGCATCTCAAAAATAGTAGCCATGTAACAATCGATTCCATAGATTTAACCTTAAAAGTTGGTCTAACAAATTCGATTTTTTCACACGAGTACCTATACTATGTATATATGATGATAGGTTGATTTCCGTCTGGCTGAACCCTATGGCACTCGTATGTATGAAGAAGGTGTTGTATGTTAGAATAAAACGGGAATGTCGGATATTCGAGATTTTATTGTACGAGCTGTATGCCCGTCAACAATGACGGGAGGCAATCGATTCAATTCATGAACATAATTCACTGATTTACCTTATGTTGCTTCGCAACATTCGTTACAGTTGCTAATTGTTTTATCTCATGTAGCCTCGGAACATTCGTTAGTTAATGTTTTATGTTTAATTCTCTTTACCGGTACAGCTTATGTTTTTGTTTGTGTTGGTATGCTAACACATTTATTATGCTATGTTGTAGTTACGGTACGTTTTTTTTTGGTTGTTGTCACGGAAACATTGTTCCACGTAAAGAGGTACAGAGAAAGACAGATAGAAAGAGAAAAAGAAAGCGAGAAAGATGTTTCCATGACAACAACTAAAAAACACTAACATAATCATAACAGATCATAATGAACGTGTTATTATACAACACAAACATAAGCAGTAACTACTGAAATAAAGTGAAAATAACGAATGTTGCGAAGCAGCATGAGTTGAATGTTTATGAATTGCCTCACGTCATTTTTGACGGGCGTACAGCTCGCATTGATATTAAATAACCAATCTGTCTATGTGATTAAGTGTGCATGGCAGACGTTTTGAATCCATGGGGATTTATCATAACAATGCAAACGCTGAAATTCATGGGTTCATAAAAACATAAGTGAAAATTATAAAAATGGACCGCAGTGGTAGAAAACTGCTCACTATATATTTATCTGCCGATGAATGTGTTACACAACATAAGCAACTGATGAGATAAACTAAAATTGTACATAAAGAAGAATAAGCACAATGTTTACCTCTCGACACCCCCCCCCCCCGGTGGTTACCATACCAACCACGGGATTTATTTTTAGTTGCTGATAACGATGACTGATCTAATTTACGAAACTAAAATGTCTACTAGCCTATTATATAATGTATGTGTCACTTTAAATCCACGGATTCACCATAACAACGTGAGTATAAATACTGATAGCAACGGAATAGAATCGTAACAATATGCAGCAATGAAAAAATAGCTCACTGTTGGGAACATGAGTTAAAACAACGAACTGCGCAATGAAAAGAAAACCTTTCCCGTCATCTTGACGGACATTCAGCTAGTACGAAAATAAAAACGTCTCGTTTAAAATTCACGTGCTATAGCACATGATACCTTTATAATCTATAATGTCAAACAAAAAATTAGTGTATGATACACTAAATAATACAGTCGACCCTCGTTATACTACCCCCCCCCCAAAATACCGCCACTCTCGCTCATCGCCACTAAAAAAGCAAGAGCCAATGTAACTTCCCACACATTAATCTGCCTTCTTTAAACTGCCACCTTCGTTTACCGCCACACTTTTGTCTAGCACTAAGGGTGGCGGTTTAACGGAATTCGACTGTATACATAAAAAAAAAAACTATTTTGAAATAAAAAGAATCATACTAATAATCCAAAATTCCCTATCTTTTCCTTAATACTTTTTTCTCAACAATAAAATCGATTTTATTGAAAACTGAAAACAAAACATTTTTAACTTTCACACGATATAAAGAAAAGAAATCAAAAACATTAAAGAAAAACGAAAAACAAAAATAAAAACGGATGTTTTTGTTGTTACTAGTCTCCTTTGGAAACTCGTTCGACTGTCTCTGTCAACACATCCCTCAGTCGACGAATCGCCTCATTTAAAACATTCGATCCAATTTCGAGGCGGCTTCAGCTAGATATCTAAAAGAACTAACAGCTGTCAATCACTGCCACACATTTGCCCAACACGTTCGAAAGTACACCCCTCATCCTCGTTCGTACCATAAAGCACAGTACAGATATTTCGAGCGAAAAAGAGACAACAACAACTACAACCCTTGGGAAGTGTGGTAACGTGACAAGATTAAGTTACAAATTTGCACCCAGACAACATTTTTGGAGTCTGGTGAGTGTTTATTTATCGTTGGATATCGTTTTCAAAGTGACCGAAGTGTAAACTATGGGGTGTTACTTAGATGCCATCGTATCCTTTATGTGTACTTTGTAAACACGTGGTAGAGATTTTGAGCTCGGTTAGTTAGTTGGCGCGTATTTTAATCCGATCCAATGGGAAGAAATGATGAGATAGTCGTTTCCAATTAGCCCAAAATACAAACAAATTTGTAAAAAAATAATAATAATAATGAAGTCTTTGGTCCATCTGTTGAAAGTTTAGAGTTCAAATAAATAAACAGAATTAAACAGGCGGTTTGAGTCTTTGTTCGTTTGAAAACACAGCTGTGAACAAAAGATTTAAAAATGTGAAGAAAAAGTGTTAATTTATTTTAGTTAATTTACCCAACCGTATACAGTACTACAAATAGGGTGACGGAAAAAAAAATTGCATAAAATTGCGAATTACAGAAGAAATCTATTTTCTTATTTCGATCACTTTTGATTGTGTTTTTGGAGCATGTTTCAAGGGCTTGGTGTGAAAGAGTATTAAGTAACATGACATTGTCCTAAAAAAATTTTCGGATGTTTTAGGTGCAATTCTACCTTCTTAAAGCATAGTTTTGAGCAAAACAGCAATGCAAGAAGTTTGAAATAGCCCATAAGACAGCAAAGCAGGTTCAGATTATTCAAAAATGTTTTCTTCGAAATTGTAAAAATGTTATTTTTACACCGGGCCCTTCAATTATGGAACGACTACTGTATATTCAAGTTTTAGATCAATTGGCGTCCACCAGATAGCAGCACTGACAGACCATATAACTGTACAAACGAGCCGTGCTGCAGTAATGGCTTCACTATAAAAAAGAATCTTAACCCATTAAATAACAAGTCATAAACGTAATTCCTAAATATGCGTACCCAAATGTGGTCTAACTTGTAAGGTGAAATTCCGTTTTGATCTTTACAGGCCTTTAAAATGTGCATACATCGAGCTACACATACACTAAAATATAAATAAACCTGTGACATTTTATTTAATAACATATGCTACATACATCTCTTCTTCGAAAAGATATTTAATATTTAATTAATATCATTGATTAAAATCCATAACTCCGGAGTTTTAAACTGTTTTTTGGACACCCTGTATATAGTGAAACAGACTTTAAAAGTTGTTTTTTTTAAGAAGCTAGGCTTAATTGCTAACCATTATAGGTTTGCAGTCATTATCAATTACCATTACCTGCCAAGCTTATACAGAGGCTTAATTAGAACAAATTCTTTTATAATTTGGTGTAAAAAAAAAAACCCACATCTGCTCTTAACACAATGGATTTAATTTTCTATATTCTAACTCTCGTGTAATGATTCGACATGTTTAAATGAGTGTAATCTCTTTTCTCGCTTTTTTCTTTCTTCTTCCTATTTTCTTATTTGGTGAATTGAAATCTGTTTATTTTGAGAGTGTAGTATCACAAGAAAACATTTCACTTTGTTCGAAAGTTGAGATGAAACAGCTACGAAGCGGTATCTTTTCATGTTCCAAATTTAAACACCAACTTTTTACAACACGTGTTCTAACAATACAACCTTTACTTATACAACAACACCAAATAAAAAGAACAGTAGTTTATTTTTTTTTTAACTTTACACTTTTTAAATACACTTATATACAGGGTGAATTAAAACATTTACGCACCGTAAGTACTCTTATCCTACAAATCCCCAAATTTAGTGTTTAATATTGAAGGTGTTCAGTCGACAGCTGCAAAGCGAACCATACAACACATTTCTCATCATCATCGAAGTTTAGGTTTGACAGCAATTAACGGCTGTGACAGCACATTGTTAAATCTTCTCTCACCTGTCATTTAAAAATAACGAAACTGTAGCACCCATCTCGTGGCATAAAAATGAGAACTGTAGTAAAAACAGTTACCGAGCTCCCAAATAATACTTTAGCTATTTAAATATTAAAATAATTTCCGATATGTGCTATTAATTGAAGGGCCTGGGGTGTAACAGGGTGTTAAGTAGCATTATTGTCAAAAATGACCTACAAGTATATCCGAATGTGTTAGGTGCATTTAAGGAGTTGCGTGGAAAAACGGCATAAATCCACTAAGATCGTTATTCCTTAAATAAATGCATATATTGAATCGTTTTGGACCAGTCTATAGCATAAAGACATTGGGTTGCCTATAACTTTCGAACTCTTTGGAGCAAGAATATGGAACACGACTATTGTCTGTATAGCAACAGATTTTGAAGTGTTATCAAATTGTTTTTGTTTTATTTGTAACCAACGTCTCTATGAGACGAAATTTCATAAATAAATAAATAAATAAATAAATAAATAAATCTGACATTTTTTTTGTGTTTTCTTTCTTTTTGTTACTTCACTTTTTTGGTTGTTCAACTCGCTTGTTTCACTTCCAAAACAATGGAAAAGCTACTGATCTTTGGAATAATGGCGTAAATGCATTTATAAATTGGCACGATATATTTGGAATAACGGCGTAATTGCATTTAAATTGGCCTGTAAATTAAAGCCTGTCAATTAAAGTAGCAAAGTTAATAAATTTTTTGCAAAACCCGTTCATTTTCCTTCTATAAATATACAGTTGACAGGAATTTTTTTTAACCTTAAAGGTGTGAGAAGTGTTTGCCCTTTTTTTTCTTAGAACTACATTTTTGAATTACACTGTTATTCCACCCAACTGCTAAATTCTACCTTCCCAATACATAATTTTGAGTAGAGCAAAGCAACAATATGTGCAAATATACCTATTAGTGCAATAAGTGTGAAGTAGTCCATAGACAGCAAGACAAGTTGTCAGATCTCTGAACGTGTTTTCCTCGAAATTGTTACCCAACACCCTTTTACACCAAGGTCCTTCAATTCATATTTATTGACAATCATAACTACTCTTTTATCAGTTTGTTATACTCACACATATTTGGTTTCGTATTGCCTAAATAACAAACAACAACAATAACACCGGGCAAACCATTTTGTTTACCACTAGAAATAACAACATGAAACAAACATTCTAACAAAAAACATCTTATACGCCCACGTAGGTGTCAATGTTTGTCTTGGTTCGTGGCCCAAATGTCATCAGTTTGCATGGTCGCTAGGAAAGCGAACACGAGTTGCTGTTGACAACCATTTCCAACATGACAGTCGCACTCGGATGCTTTTGTCAATAACAAGATGATGATGATTCCCGGTTTGTTTTTTCTTTTTTTTGGAAACCATCTAGTAATTTGTCATACTACTAACTTGACCGAGACAAAAATGTTATTTCTGCTGTCACTATCAACAACTTGACAATGGATACGAAAATATATATGTAAAAACAAAACAAAAACGAAGAACGAAAATCGTTGTGACAAACGAGCATGTGCTCAACAACAACAACAACGACGAAGACGACGACGACGACAACATCCACTTCAACTTTTTTAATCTATAATTTTAAAATTTAGATGTTTATCATTAAAATCAAGATGACTGTTGTCCTCCAGTCACCGTAGATATTTTTAACTAACCGAATGCCCCCGTCAATAATGACGGGAGAAAAACATATTTCATTGTTATGAATTTATTTGATCTAATTTGTTACTACTGTATTTACATTCGTGTTGTTATGGTAACATACACACCTCTCACGAGGTGTGCAATATACAGTATGTATATGTTACTAACAATGTATAGATGCAATTGTTTATAGATGCCTAGCCTCTTTTGATATATTTATGTATTCTATACTTGATACTGTTTGTGTATACCTAGCCTATGTATTGAATTAAATTGGTACACTGAAGAAAACTCGTGCGACCCACTTGTTAAAGTTCTGAGTTTGTAGAGCCTTTTGTTAAATTTTGCTTTTAATTACACGCTTTATATTAGCTTCACTTGTGAGTGAGTGAGTGAGTAAGCTGAGAATTGTACGCCATCTACTGCCATCTGGTCTATATTGTATAGGCCAATAAATCAAAAATTGCATAAAGTGAGAACCGTATAAATCACAAACCGTACAAGTTCAATGTAACAAACCGCACAGATCGAATAAAAAAATTGCAGAAAACGAAAATGAATTCACTCGAAACTCGCATAAAACGAATAACACGTTACTCAAAAATCTCAATAGTTTAGATTTGCATAAATCAAAATTTGCATTAATTATAATTTGCATGAATTGAAACTTGCAGAAATCGAAAATGGAATAACTCAAAACTCGCATGGATCGAATATCATAATTCCGCAAAGATCGCATAATGCGAAACTATATGTAAAACGTACTCTGGCAAAGCATTTTTAATGTACTTGTTTTAAAATCAATGTAAAAAAAAAAATTCGATAAAATGTGTATAAAATGAAATAGTCAGTCTCACGAAATGACATCATTTGTTTTTCTTTTTTCTCTGCAATATTTAGCAATACACCAAGAAAGTCTGATCAGTCATCATTGTCCAACAATGTCACCAGCGTCAAACCATTCTTCTCCATCAAAATATTATAAAGAATTTTATTGTATATCGAGCCTACAAAATGAATCAATAACTTAATAGCACCCAAAGAAAATTTCGGACCTTCCTGTAGAACAACTTTGTAAAGAACATATGCTATTGAGCGATAAGGTCATTTTCATCATCTGTATTAATAAAAACCAAAGTGGACGATTGGCACCAAAACAAGAACAAGAAGAATGACGAAAAAAAAAATCCAAACACATAGTGAAGAAAAAAAAATTATTAATTTCCTGCATTGATGTATACAATGTTCCACTAAACGTGTAATGTTCCCAATAACGTGTGGAATTCGGCGGAACAAAAGCGAGCAAAGGAAGTGCACTTGGATCACTGTTGTTCGAACCAATAGGATAAGAAAGGTCTAATGGTTGTGAAAATCACGTCCAGACCTTTTTTTTGTGTGTCTCTTTCAATGTGGTTAGCAAAATAACAAATTGCACCCACCAATTAGTCGGCCACCATCCAACAGTGGTATAAGCACAGCAGCGATGATGACGGAAATAACAAAATAACATAATCGTTTCCAGTAAAAAGTGAAAGCTTCTGATTAAGAAGAGGGTGAACCAAATTCCTACAACACTGTTGGTGCCCTTTTATAAAGAACGTGAGATTAATATACTATATGTGTAATGGGAAAGTCATTCATTCGAATTATCTCTTAATGTCATGCTGTTGATGTGCAGTATTAGGAAAGAAGAAATAGTTCTTCTAATGTTCATGCTGTCTGTTCATTTCACCTGAGTGAAACTAACTGGTGTAGTATTATTATTTCGTAATGCAATGTTCGATTAATGACGTCATTTGAATCACAATATGATTTTGAACAAAGGTATAAAGTGATCTTTTAGTGATCTTTTAGTCAAAAATTAGATTATTATAACGCAAAATTTACATTTGATAACTTACGATGTTTTAGTGAAAAATGAAATATTCAAGTATCTTTTTGCAATTGAATATTTCGCTTTCCACGTATACAAGAAAATCTGTTTTGGACATTTTTCAATAAGTAAATCTACAGTATCCACTTGAAATATCTTCAAAACATAAAATACCTTTTTTCCCTATATTGTTATATACTAATTAATTACTATATACAGTGTGAGGACCTAACTTCGATGCACCAATTTAGAGGGGTAGGAGAAGGGGTCGAGGGGAGTAACTTTCACTAATGAACCCATGTCCCAAAGTGCGCGCGCTTGCCGTTAAGCGTCATCAAAGAGTGTGTACATTTGTACACATTCTTTGACGACGCCTAGCGCGTGCACTTTTGGACATGGGTTCATTGGTGAAAGTTAACTCCCCTCGACCCCTCCTCCTACCCTTTAGAATTTGTGCATAAGATTTAGTCTATCTTGTATAGTTACCCAGATTTGTGCAAGAGTTCGGAACGCTTTCTGTTTACGAAGCAACGTGAATCTTATAACAAAGAACGAGTGTTGCAAAGCATCATGAGTTTAAACACTGGAATGTAAACAAAGATTACTGTGAAAGAGGGTTAACTAAACCCTTCATTATTATTATAATCGATGGGTTGGCATATAGGTAGTTCCCTATCAATGATACATATTGCTTTGCCATGCAACAGTTCCAACTATGTAAACTGTAGTGTGAAACAGATTTAGTTGAATCCAATTAACCATAAACTACGGTTTAAAAAATAAAATAAAAATTAACTATCACCCACCCCTCATATATTTACAGTAGTTTGGTACTACGGTATATAACATAAGGAGGATGACATCGGGGGTCTTTTTTATATTTCCATATTCGAGGTCACAACCCATCATTCGTCTACATCCAATTCGGTCACGTGACGCTCTCCAAACCACCACACAACACACCTCTCACGCATGAAAGCGTGACGATCGGACAATCTGACAGGTTCTTCAATTTTCTCTTCCCCTCTTATTCGGGGCAAAGGAAGGGGGGGAGGTCATATCACAAGAGGAGGAGGACTAAAGATATAAGAGAAGGAAAAGCCAAAAGCGCCCCCCTGTGTTGCTCGTTCTGACCGTGCGGTGGCAGTGTCGCTGCATTCGCCAAGCTTTATTACCAATAATTCGCCATCATTATGGGCAGACAATGGAAAGCCAAGAGGGACTCTTGTTTGTGTAAAGAGGGGGGTCCCATGGCGTTGAGAAGCCCATTCCCAGCTTGTTAGCGACCCATGGATGATGATGGGGAGGTGGGAGTATATAGGAAACGAGAGGAAGGAATAACACCCCCTCTTGTGATTGATTACGCTTGATCGACATCCGCAAACGTAGTGACGCCCTTGAGCCTAGAATTATATATGTATAAAAGAGAGAAAAAAAAATGGATCCCCCCCTGTTTTCCTCACCCAACCCTCGGGGGGAGGGAGTATAAGAGAGAAGAAGTAGGGATGAGAGGGAGGGGTGAAAAGACATAACACCGCTTTCACGCAATTATGCATACGTAATGAGGTGTGCGAGCACGTGCTCCGTGTTGGACATATGCTCGGGGACCTCCGACAGCGTAACGAATAATAATGGTGGGTACCAAACTCCCACACGCGCCCCTTGATAGTAGGGTCTCGTTTTCAACCTTGGCGACAACCTCTCGTTTTCCCTTCAGGCTCGGTTCACACCAGATTGGAATGATTGGAACCAGCAACAGCATAAGCGACCAACTGGTCCCTTTAAAAGTTCGTTTAGCACGAATACAGATAAATAAGTAATTTCGTTCTGTTTATGATAAAAATCGATTTTAACCGATGTATTGTGGTTTCCTTTTTCTTTTTACTCGGTGTTATGTAATAACATATTTAACTTGGCCTGGCGTCTTAAACAGATTTTCAAAAAGTTTCCATGATCCAAATTGTAGATTTTATGTTAAACCAGGTTTCGAGTGTCCGCAAGTTTTTCAAATTTGGCGCACAGTTTAGTCCCGCGTGTCAATTAAATCTTTCAAATTTTAAGAAATCATCATCTTGTCGGAGCTATTAGCACGTAAAAAGTTTTATAGTAGAAGTGTTGCTGATGCTCTAGAGTCTGGACCACATGTTAGTGTCTCATTGTTGTAAATAAACATTCCTCTATTATAAAACGATAAAAATCTCAGCGTCGGTATGTTTCTGTCGGTATGTCATCAGCTAAAAACGTTCATCGTCATATGACATCATATGGTGATATATGACAAGGTATCACATGATACTCAAATAATGTTTTTTGAAACTCCGCCTCAAAAGAAAGTGAGTCATTTAAAGTGGTTTTCATGTTTGTTGTAGGATTCATTATTGCTACACGTAATCGAATGTTGAGAAGCAACATGAGATAAAACAATCAACACAAAAAAAACTTCCCCGTCATTTGACAGGTTATTTACTAGTACATACATATTATATACTTGTAAAGAGCCTGTCAAAAATGACAAGAAAGTTTTTTTTTTATTTTCTTTACGCAATTTCAGCGGCTGCACATCCACTCATTTTCTCTCTTCGCCGATAAATATACGTTTTAGCATGAGATTAAGTTGGCACTATTTTAGTGTCTTAAAAGCTGGTGAGGAAGGAACCACGGTCTGTCATTTATATAAGAGATTATGCATAGTTTACTACATATAGTTATAGTTCCTGCTCATTGTTGAGTGTAAAACAGATTCATCCGAATAATCACTGAACTGCTGTACCGGTATCAAAAAGTAAAGTTGCTTTTTTTTTCCAAAATCACTTGTTTTGTAGAATTTCGAATATCCGACATTCTCATTTTATCTATCTATTACATTATATTACATCAATATTTATGTGAATGCTACGTGTACGAAATACAACACCGTAGCATACAATACTGTAAAAAAAGAATTGATACATGCGATATACGAAAAAAAAACATACTAATTTTGAGTTCAAAAATCATGGATCTTGTTTTACATTACATGATATCGTGTTATTCGTATACATACAGTAAGTTACTTGCAGTACTGTACAAGCCTTGAAGTGATTTCTGTCTAACTCACTGCTCAATGGACCCGATCAAATACTGTACATCATCGAATGACGTGACGATAAGATTATTTTGTACAGAGTGATTCTTTCGCTAGAAAAGTTATTGAAGACTGTTTAATCTTCCTGACGAGAGGAATCCACCCTACATAAAACAGGTGGTGTGGAATAACCCTAAGTCGAAAGGACTCGATTATGCAAAAAAGGTTTTTACCCGGTATGATATTGAATAATGAGAATTAAAAAAAAACGCATTTGAACATATGAATATGTGTTGTATAACTTTGGTTGTGTGTGTGTCTAAAATAATTATGTAAACAGTAAAAAAAAAAATTAAGTAAATGTTTCCGCCCGGGATCGAACCGGGGACCTTCCGCGTGTGAGGCGGACGTGATAACCGCTACACTACGGAAACAACTGGTTAAAGTATAACCCCTAGTAACTCAATGTAGTTGATGCGTTTGTAAACTTCACACAATGACAAGTAATTTGACCTTAAACGTATTCCATGTCATGTGATTCGTCGTGAGATTATTATTCATACGTCTCCAGAATTATGCGGAAGTTTCGAAAATCTTCGCATAAATTAAAAATTATTGTGGTCATCAATCCAAATATTTTTAGGATTAGGTTTCAAACTATCTAACAGATGTTTCCGTGGTGTAGTGGTTATCACATCCGCCTAACACGCGGAAGGTCCCCGGTTCGATCCCGGGCGGAAACACTCGTTTTTTAATATTTTTTTTTTGTTTTGTTTGTTTGTTTGTTATTTTGTTTTGTTTTGTTCGTTATTTTGTTTTTTATTTTATTTATATTTAGTTTTTTTTTAAAAATTTTGTACGTTTGATATCATTTTTCGGTGCTTTTCGATTAGACGCTCCACCTCTCTTGTGCCTTAGCTTGTACTTGGTTATGGATTTATTTTGCAGGTTAGATTAAGAAAAAAAAATAAAAACGTATTAATTGTATGATTTGTTTTTTTTCCAACCTAACCTGCAAAATAAACTCATAACCAAGTGAATGCAAGTAGCAACACTAGAGAGATGGGGCTTTTAATCGAAAAGTACCCATTTTTCTTTAAATAAACAAGTTGTCGATTAACGCTTTTTTTTAGAGTTTTGTACCTCCTATAGGAACCCTAGTGTTTTCTCTTTTGTTGAAATGTTGTGTTTGTGAGAGAATAGTCCTGCCTGAGTGATCAATATAGAGTATTGTAGTTCGTAAACTAAAATAAAGCTACCGACTTGAAATTTTCACATCTTATGCATTGATTTTTACCTAAAACCGGCAAAGTACAGAATGCAGCCATTTTGTAGAATGCCTTGTCTTATTCTCTTATACTACATTAAATAGCATAAAAACAAAATTTACACCAAATGAAATATGATATTTTTGGGACTTCAAAAGGTAACAACGCTACAAACGTTACGCGTTATCCATCATCCCTATATTATACTGTTCAGGTCGGAATAATCGTGACTACTGAATCTTTATTCAACTAATTTCTTGATTTGATCTGTCTATCACCGGAGTGTTTTTTTAGATTCATTTTTACTGGTCCGTTTTTTCCCTGTCATCTATTTTTTTTTTTTTACTTTTTTAGTGCATGAAATTTCATCTTCATAGTACTACTGCATTAATCTTTGTCCTTTTCATTTCTTCTCACTTCAACTTTGAAAAAAAAAACCTATCTTTTCCGTTGATGTCACGACGTGCCCACATTTATGGGACAATGACTGTCAAGAAAAAGGTTGTGGAGACGCCTTCTGTCGGCATCAAGTGTGAAAGAAAAGGGATAATGCTGTTGTGTGTGTGTGTGTGTGTGTATGTCTGTGTGTATGTTGTGTGTCAGGAGATCGATGGCAGGCAGGATTAAGATGGCACTTCCACGACTACAATGCTGCGGGGCCAATCGAGTGTCAAAAAAAGTGATGGAGAGGGTATAAGGAAAAAGACTTCAGCAGTTGGGTCAACAGCCCCCACCAATGGAAGAAAAGGTTTTAGCACCAAACGCCCCCACTTTTAATCCATACCAGTGCATGCGTGGACATAAAGTGATTTGTTGCCAACAATGTCAGCCACTGGATGGTTGGGACTTTCCAAGAACACGGGGACAATGGACTCGTTTTGGATTTTCCCCCTACAAAAGAAAAATATCAACTTGGAGCCGTAACCTCTGTTGTATATCATTTTACCGAAACTAGTGAATTAACACTATATGGTATGCTGTTACATGGCGTCTCTAAAGTCACTATTTGGCGAAATAAAGCGATTTTCAATTAAATCTTCAGCTTTATTTATTTTCAACAATAATGTTTTTAAATGACAGAATGTATTGTATTAAAATGCATATAATGTATAAAACTAACACAGTTTATTGATCTAGATATAGTTATGAAGAATAATAAAATGAAAAATAATTAAAAACAATTTCAACACACAAAAAAAAATTGAATGTTCAGCTGCTGAGTATTTTATCAATTTCTTGAGTGATAAGAAACATGTAAAAGTTGTCATTTTTTTTCCAGACAGGACACTAGACACTCCTTGCATATGTCGTGCCAACCTGTCCACTTAGACACAATACTCAAGCTAATGGGTATCCGTCTTCTTTTCCTTACACACACACGAAAAAAAATGTAACCCTAAACTAGAAAGCATTTCACTTTGTTCACTATCGAGCAGCTCTCAGTTTACAAAATTTTGTAACCTGTTCCGATAAACATCCAATTCAACGTTTGGTTTTTCGTACACGCTTAAACAAACAGTTGCATTTGATTTGTTCGGCAGAAGGTCTTTGTTCGGGATTGATGTTCAACAGACATTTCACCAACATGCAAGCCAATTCCTTTGATCATTGCAAAAACAGATGTTAAAACAAGTAATAAGAAAAAAAATTTGTGTTTTTTAGTACTGTACAACCTTTTTTAACCTGTCTTGATACGGTGCTTTTGTTTTCAAATTTAAAATTATTCGAAACAAACATAAGATATTTTCGTTGATTTATGTTAAGTGTTTATTCCAATGGATCCACAACAATGAATGATCGCTCAGATAAACTGCATGTAGTAAACTACAGAAGTAATATATACGTATGTTTATTTATAAATTATAATCATACAAAAACATATAACAATGCCTGGTTTGTCATAACAATGCTTGAATTCAGCGCCAGCAACACTCTACGAGAAAAACACCACCTTCACGTGATATTTTCTCGGAATTGACATGACATCAATCCGTCAAAATTTAATAGAACTGGATGTTCTGAGGACTGTGGCTATGTTTTAAATTTCAGCTTTCTGGAATATCAGAAAGTTTGTCCAAATACACCGCAAAGATGTAATGCAGCACATGAACGAACAACGGTCAAGCCAAGTTAAATAAAAGGCTGTATGTTTAATAATGAACGGTTCTTCTATTTATATCGACTTGTTATTCGGATTAGATTAGAGTATCAGATTGAATTAATTACCTCGACGCATCCACATTCGGCAGTTTTGAAATGCAACTCTTGACGACATTGACATTCTGCAAGATCACTATCGCACAGATCATTAGGATAAGGTAAACATCGATTCCATATTGCAAATAACAAAACTCCTAATGACCAGATATCAGCTGGTAAAGAACAGGAGGCTCCACCCTATAACGTGGTACAATCTTCTTACAAAAAATGTACGGCAAAGTGAAAATTAGTGAAATTTTATTCTATCCACTGTTATTCAACATATCTGGTAACCAGAAATGGTTTAATTTATTACCAGTGAAAATTTCTTCAAAAAAATATTTTCACGTTTCAGACCTTTTTTTTTACGCACCTCAACGACGTTTCGCTTCCCTCCTACAAGCTTTGTCAGGCAAAAAAGAAAGGTGGGAAAGTGCGAGAGAAACGATTGAACTGTTTATATAACCATCTCTAACCATATTTGGAGATTGTTTGAGTTAACGCATGAAATGAGACCATTAAGTCATGATATAGGCATAGACTAAAAATTATATTACCGGTCCAATTAGAGATTTCAAGTTTATAAAAGCACTATTATCCAAAATATCATGCAACCCTATGAACAAATCATACAAAATTTTTTTTCCACTTAGTTCTATGTGGTTTAAGAAAATCCTTTTGCTATGACAATTTTACCAAAAAAACAAAGAGAACGTACAAAAAAAAAAAGCTCACCCTTAAAACTTCCGGTGCAATGTACGCGTTGGTTCCAATGTACAATCGACAACATCTTCTAGGCTTGCATGGATCTCGAAGAATACGTGCTAAACCAATGTCGGTAAGCTTGACATTTTGATTGCAGAAAAGAAGTACGTTCTCTAATTTCAAATTCTGATGTGGTACATTCTGGCTGTGAAGGTATTCCAAACCACAGACAATTTGCCACGACCATTTTCTTATGACCAATGGTAGCAAGCACTTCCAATGTTCTTCGTTAGTTAATTGCTGGTACAAATCACCGCAGCAAGCATGCTCCATGAAATAAAACACCTGAAACCAAAAAATATCACATGAGAGGCGCTCAATTGCCAAAGTGATTATGATGATTAAGTCCACAAAACAAGAAATGGAAAAAATTGAAAGGCCTGGTGTAAAAAAGCGTTAAGTAACATGTTTAAAATTTCGAGCAAATCGCGTTTAAAGATCTAAACTTGTCTTGATGTTTATGGGCTACTTCACACTTTTTGCACTAATATCTTTGCACATATTGTTCTTATTTTGCTCAAAATTATGCGTCAAGAAAGTAGTACCTAACATATCCGAAAATGTTTCTGGTCATATTTGACAAAAAATGCCAACACCCTTTTGCACCAGGCTCTTCAATTGATAAAACAAGTGCATTAAAATGCTTTTTAAGAATACGCTTTATATAGTTTTGTTTTGTGCGATCTTTGAGTAATGTGGTTTTCGATTTATGCGGTTGTAACATTATGCAAGTTTTGGTCCATCGAAGTTCAATGTATCAAGTTAGAACGTGTAGCTTCTATGTTTGAAATATAAAAATTCATCACCAATCAAGTGTTTGCACTAAAATTTGGACAAATTTAAAAAGTGGACATAATCACTTTGTTGTGTGAGAGGCTCATACTTGTATATACATTTACCATCCATAAAACACATTTATCCAAAATGCCTCGAGTCCAATAATTACAATCGAGTCCATTTTGAGGTTGTCAATCAGTAAACTTACATATTAAAAATGTGTACCATATGGCTCAGTGTACATCACTTGCCTTTTTCTTTCCAATTAATCCATCGAAAAGCGTGACAACATTGTAGTGTTTCAATCTGCACCATCGAGCTATTTGTTCTTTGAGAAACAGACGGTCCAATCCATGACAACAAAGTGGAGACAAACGTATCACTTTAACTGCAATAGTACCATGTTTCCCTAGTACATCTTCGGCACAGCAAACCTTAAAGTAAACCGATAACAAATTACATTATAATAAAGACGACGTAAACAATATATAAGGAGGTCTCAGGTCAATGCAATGATAAGCCACACTTTTTTTTACAAAATATGTTTTACATAAAACTGTCACCCAGTACTGTTTCTAGCTTGTTACTTTACCACTTCCTGGATTTTCCAGAAAATGGCAGCATAAAATAGAGAATCATCTTGTTCTGCTCAGTATGATACTCTATGGAGTTTCTCATTAGACTCTAATGATTAGAGAAACGGCTCTCCTGAACAATTTCAAAAATGTGGCTTATCATTATATTACCCGAAGCCTGTCATATGCAAAATAACATAAAACCGAAAAGTCGCAGACAATATTTACCTGTGAATACGGTCCCGTACCAATGGCGTCTTTCAAAATATATCCTAAACAAGCAACCCAGCATCTTACAGTTGGCTGAAGAACAGTCTTAGTACCAGACCATGTACCACATTCCATCATTTTTCGATCTTGGATGGCACATCTCAACTCTTCACTTACCACCACTGTTAGATTATTCACATTAGAAGATCCAGCACCTAACCTTTGCACTTCTTCACTCGGCGGAACCCGACTTTCTATGTCACCAGACACTGATGGTGTGCCAGACACATTGCGCAGTTCGTCATCACTTCCATGTAGTGACTGTGGTGTTGTTCTTGTAATTGATTCTTTCGAAACAGCTCGTTCTAAAGTGTTGTTGATGTTGGGTGGATTGTCCAAACTCATGTTACGTCGCCTTCGTCTTTTTCGTCGTCTTTTGCGTTCTCCCGGTACAGGAAAGGAATTGTTACGAACGTGACAAGGTGGTGGTAAAAACTGTTGCTTGTCATGATTTTTCCCATCGTCAGCTTGCTTGGACGATTGTTTCTCATCTTCTGGTGATATTTTCTGTGCTTCTGGCAAGGGCGAACTCGATCTCACGAGTTTGGCAACAGACGAAATGAAACAATTGTCTTCACAAGGGTGCTGTTACAAAAAAACACACATAAAAACATGGTACTAGAAATGTTTATAACTGAAATTTACATAAATATCAGGTATACCACCATTCACCTACAACTATTTTACAGGGTCTTTCAAACTTATCTATTTTACATTTGTGGCAATAAACAAATAGAACTGAACTTCATTCTAATGAGTCCGGAATTTTATGTCTTACTTATATCTTATACTGTATGTTTTGGTGATCCCTACTGTAATATTGTTAATTTTGAAGTATATCTTGAAATTTACTAAAACGAACAAACTTTTGAAACATTTTGTTCACGTTTTAAAGTGTGGAAATATCTTATTTCATGAAATACCTAGTAAAACTGCGAAATTCGTTGACCATACATACTGATATATAATCACTTATCAGTATCATCATACCTAATGACCGCATAAATTTCATTGGTTACCTAATGTACATTATTTCTTGTCAACCAGTACATATTCACACTCAGTGATGGGCACCAACTGCTTTAAAAGTGATTCAACTATAACTACTAATAAATTAAGTAATTTTAACTACTAGTTAACTACAATTTTGTAAAAGTAATTACATTTAGTTTTCTACTTTAAAGTAGTTGAGCACTTGTAACCTACTTTTCTCAACTACACTTATCCACTGTGACAACTTGTTAGTATAAAAAGGTAACATTATTTTTCTATGTTTCAATAGTTATTTTATTATTTGTGTTCACTTTGGCTGATTAGCTTTACATAGGATGAAGGAATGCGCGCCAAATAACTATCTTTTCAAACGATTTATCTGAAATTTTGCACCCTGTTGGTTTAAGTACTATATTTGACTTGCTATACTAAAAAAACACTTTACAGCGGATTTGCAAATTTCTGAAAATTAACACGAGTTATTTATTAGGATTATTGATAGTAGTTAAACTACGTAGTTAGTTTCACAATCGGGCTGCAAATAAGTACGCAATTTCGGTCCCATGTTTATATATGAACTTTTCACTTTGTTTCGATGGGTTAAATAAAATTGACTAGACCTTTTAGAAATACCAGTTCACACTAGATATTTCATAAAACAAACAAATTGTGAACTTGAAGGTGTTGTTTCTACTGCACTCTAAATTAAGTTCAGTGTCGCTATACACTGTTACAAAATATTTAAAGATCCTACAGTATAGTCTACTAGACAATTATATTGCTTTTTCTTTAAGTTATACTAAAACACAAGTACAACAGTATAATCTTACAATAGTTTCTATGTCTTTCGGTGGTGTCGAGTGAGACGATCTTCTAGGGACGGTTTTATTAATAGGTGATGATGTCGGTACTTTTTTACTTCTAGTGTGAAGAGGAGGAATATAGGGTTCAAGTTTTTCTAGTTCGTCATCTGGTATCCACCAGTTAAGTTGAAGATGAGGAGGCAAACCTGACGAATCCTTACTTCGCAGCTGTTGCTTACACTCTACATTTTTTCCAAGAATTAACAGCAAAAACACGAATCATTCAAACGCTGTGATGTAGCTACATTAAACAACGCATAAAATATAAAATGCTCCAGTTTAATTTTACCTTGAAAATGCCAATCTCTTCTTGAATGTCTTATTTCATTCTTTTGAAATCCCAAATTAGTCATTGTCGCAAGTAATATTTTCTGAATTGAAAATAGTTCAATTACATTTCAGTATACAGCGGAACCTCGTTAAACCGCCCCCCTAAAAAACGGCCACCCCAGCTTTTCGCCACGAAAGTGTACAGAACAAATCTTCCTTCCATATTTTACATGTTAAATTTCCGCGATAAAACGCCACCCGCTGTCCGTCAACCGCCACACCTTTTAAGCTACAAAAGTATTCATGGAAATTCATTCGTCTAAACCGCCAAAATGAGGAAACGTCAGAAAAACGTCCAGGTCAAACGGGAAAGTCAGAAAAATGTAAAAACAAATCTCCTACTGCAAGTCGGCAATCGTAGAACATTTAGTAGAATATTTGTCGTGTTGTCAAGAAAATCAATGCCATAGTTGACATTTTGAGGATAATCAAAAACGAGAGATGGTGGAGGGATGGCAATTGGATTAAACTTTGAAAAACTTTTTGAAAAAAAAAGATTGAAAAAAACTTTTCCTGATACAGTTATATTGTACATATACAATATAACTTCACGAAATGTATGCGTTGCAGAGACATATTTAGCAAGAAAATTTACTCAAATGTGAGCATGAAATGTTGGCCCAGCCCTTTTAAACCGCCATCCTCGTTCACCGCCACACTTTTGTTCAAAACCAAGATTGACAATTTAACGAGGTTCGACTGTTTGATATAGGTACCAATTTTTAACAAAATAACTGACATACACAGCATACACATAATATTAAAACTAAATTATGATCATCAAATCAAATCTCACCAAAGAATAAAGACAAAAATATATCACCAATCAAAACAGCAAAACCAAAAATAAAATAAAATATAACCAACCGAAATAACTATAAATATATTTTTCGTTATATATTGTAATTTTAAAACAATATTTATATATCATTTCAAATAATATATTTCAAACGCAACAATTTAAATGCTCGATACCAATCTTTGTATAATTTAGCATTAAAAAAAAAAAACGCAAATAAAAAGTTGTATACTATTATCAAATAAAAATAATTTAACTATGTAAAAGCAGTGATAGTTCTACTACTAGAGTTGAACTACTAGTTAAATTTTTTTTTACAGTAATTACTGGGTAGTTATAGACAAATTGTTTGAAAAGATGGTTATTTTGTGTGCATTCTTCCATGCTGTGTAAAGCTAATCATCAGCCAAAGTTGAAACAAATAATACAATAACCATTAAAACATATAAAAATAATGTTAATTATTTATACTAGCCAGTTGCCACAGCGGAGAAGTAGTTGAGAAAAGTAGTTACTCAACTACTTTAAAGTAGTTAGAAAAGTATAAAATATTGTAATTACTTTTACAAAATTGTAGTCAACTAGTAGTGAAAATTACTTTATTTAGTAGTAGTTGGTAGTTGTAGTTGAATTACTTTTAAAGTTGTAGGTGTCCATCACTGAGTAAAAGTGAACCCGTGCTGTAGCACGTAGGCATGAGATAGGGGTTCCGGGTTAATAATACAAACTTTAGATTCATAACTATAAAATTAACAAATTGTACTTACTACGTTTACAACCAACAAACCCAACTCCAACCCAACTCCATTTAGTGACAAGATGCTACAAAAAGCGTTTATGATGCACATCACAGATGTGGATAATTATTATTATTATTATTATTATTATTATTATTATTATTATTATTATTATTATCCTAAAAACCAACACGCGGCAAAACTTTCGCCCGAGAAAAGCATTATTATTATTATATATTATCATTAATATTTTTTATCCTAAATTAAAAATAATTACCAATAAATAGAAATACTTTTTATTTTGAACCGAAAATTTGGTGTAAAATTAATTTTACTGTATAACCCATTTTATCAACAAATTTATTACCCTTCTTTTTTATTAGTTAAACTTTTAGTTAGTTTATTACTATATAATAATATTAACTGATAATTTTTAATTAGCTCCTGGGCTGGGGGCTCCCCCTAAGGAAAATATTGCAATCTTATGACGTCATTTGTTACTAACTACAGAAATGAAGCAATGATGCTATTTGTGGACGTTTCGGAGCTATGTTGTTGTTTCGCAACAGCTGTGTAGTAGTTTTGTCACTAATCTGTCGAAAACACGAATTTTTGGTGAATTATGATCTTTGTTTTCCATCATTTGACATTGACTGACTACTTGTGGTAATAGATGTAAACACTGCAGATGTACTGGCCGATGGCTATCCCTATTCCATCTTACAACATTATAATTGAACAACTTGTGGACAATCATATTGACTTGCAGGTCGGTATTGTGTCATTCGACAGTTAAATAAATTTAATTTTTTATACTTATAAACCTATATGTAACATATAACTATATCAGGTTGGCAAGTTGTTATATCATAAGTTGGCAGGTTGGCATAAAGTTCATAGAGAAATATAAAGGTGAAATAGCACACAGTTTGCTCCATATTGAACGGATGCAAAAGTGTAAATCTTAACAAAAACTAAAACTACAGTGTTTCATTGTTACAGATGCTTTCTCAATTGGATGATCTCAAGAAGTACACCATCATGGAGCTCGTGACCGAACCGACCAGCGACAGCAGTCTTAGCGACGAATCGGACGACGATGCCGAAATGATGTTTCGCACGCTCGAAATCGTGTTGGCCAAACGGCAGAAACGCCGGAAGCGGGAAGATTTCATCGAGCATACTGTGAGAAATTTCTCGTCCAACGATTTCCGCCACCATTTCAGATTGTCCAGAACGACGTTTGAAAAGCTCCGTGGTACTACGAGTCTGCTTTTTTTTTTAAAGTTTTATTTTCGTAGTTTTCCAGACGTTGTTTCTAGTTGACTGAAAAAAAAAATTGTGACTTAACTTTTTTGCAGGAAAACTCTCTTCGGCGGGTGTTCTATCGGTGCAGCACCAGACTGAGAGAGTGGAACAAAATGCCGAAAAGAACCTTCTCATCATGCTGTGGTACTTATCGAATCAAGAATCGATAAAGAGCATTGGCACTCGTTTCAATGTGTGCGAATCGGCCGTGACGATGGTGGTGAAACGAGTGACGCAGTGGTTGCTGTCGCTGAAGCACGCCTCCATCCGATGGCCTACCGGTCTTCGTAGAGCCAATGTCATAGATCAGTTTCGGAACAAGAAAGGTGAATTTGACATACTGGTTTCTATACAAGCTGTCTAGGTCCATCTTAAAATTAGCACACACCTTACCACCGCATTGTGTTAATGCCTGTTGTACATGATGTTCTTGGAAAATGGATGGATGTAGTCAAATTTTAACCACGGATGGTAGGCCTAACAGATTTTCGTCTTCCAAAAATGTGATCAAAACAACCCATATAAACATGGGTCCAGAAATGCTTCCCTTCATCGTTATCACGTAATTCCATAGGTCTGCATCTCAGGATCACTGTAGGTATGCAAATGAGTATGCATTCACGGACCTATAATTTTATATGGAATTCTTGCTTTGCTTATATGCATAGCATGTGGTTCAATTTGACTACACCTTTCAGGAACACCCTGTATGCATTATGTAATGTACAATGAGAAAAAAGACAATTTGAAAAAATCGTGACTTTCCTTATCTCAAATGTTTGTAAACTAAACGTTGCTGGTAGTTTAAATATGCACAATTGCCTAGCACTTCAGCTGTTTACATATAAGGTGTAACATTACATTAAATTATAAGTTTACTATGTCGGTGTTCGCTTTGTACGCTCTAAGCGCTTCGTAAAAGCTCTTAAAGCCTACAAAGTGAACGCGGCAAATAAGTGCAATTTCAGCTCGGGTCATAACTTGCTTTATTGTTTTCAGGTTTTCCAAAAGTTATCGGTGCCATAGATTGTACTCACATTAGCATTCCTGCTCCCACCAAATGCAAGGAGCGATACCAAAATCAAGGTCGCTACTCGATCGTGCTACAGGGTGTATGCGACGGCGATTTTAGATTCACAGACGTCTATTGTGGCGAACCTGGAACGTTGAACGAAGCAGCTGTGTTAGCAAAATCGCCCTTATTCACTCGAACCGAAACAATTCGAGAACTATTTGCAGGCGACGCTTACCTCGTCGGTAGTGATGCGTATCCGTTTCTTCCGTGGTTGGTGCCGCCGTTCAAGGAAACTGCCATTCTGACCCAAAAGCAGAAGAATTTCAACGAGTGTTTGCTGTCTACAAAAGTGTGCGTCGAGATGGCGTTCAAACTTCTTAAAGGGCGTTTCCGTAGATTGTCGTACGTCGACATGCCTAGCATCGACGAGATATCGGACGTCGTCACTGCCTGTTGCGTGTTACATAATGTGTGTTTGGAAGAGGGTAACGATGAACTCTTGCCGGCGGAAACTTGTTCCATGGACTTGTCGGTGCCTTCCGGTATGAATGGCACGGTGCAGACAGACAGACGATTAGAATTGCTCAAGCTCATCAGTTCTCAAAAACAAAATGAAATGACGTAGCCCTCACATTCAAATCTGTGTACAAAGATGTATTTTTTGGTATGTTAATGTTAGCATTATGTATTACTGGCAATGTATAGAATTCAGGCATTATATAGAATATCGTCTCTTTTGGCAAAGTATGAAATAACACCTCACCGTTTAGATTGATGTTATGTAACATTTCCTTAAAAAATACCAAAACAACAACAGTTTTAAACGCAACCTAAATTCTTGCTTATTATTTAGTCCTATGGCCTATTCCTAAACCAGGCTTGACATTCTATATCTGGATTCTGTACATTGCTGGTAACCATATGCAAAACATTAATTCATATTTCTATTGGATCATCAAACAAGCATGAAATGACCTGTATTTTCTTTGACTGAATAACAGTTGAAAATTTGGTCAAAATAGTCTGGAATTAGTTTCTTGCACCGATCAAATTAAAATTACATTAAAAATTAAACTTTTAATAAGAAAAATAAAAGTTACATATTACTGATCTAAATTATACAAAATTTAGTTAAGATCAAGAGGCTGTTTGGATGTCGCTGTAAAAATTACAGTAAACACCGTGCAGTGGACCCTCGGACTTCGAATGAATTGGTATTTCCAACAACAAAAAGCTGGACTTGAAACCCGAAAGATGAACCAAGAATCACATGGAAGAAACGTGGCACCCCAATATCGCAGTGGTCAACAGGTGTTATAATGACAGTATAATGCAAAATTTCAGAAATTTTTACAAAACAGAACAAAAACAAATGACACTATTCTTCCTATTATTATTCATTGGTTGATTATCATACAATATTTTCTATAAGTATGAAAACATTCAATTATGGAAATCAAATATGCATACTATGGAAAAATTTAACCTCAAAAGTTAAATTCCCAGTCTCCTGGAACGGATTGTGTTCAAAGTCCGAGGGTCCACTGTATTTGCTAAACAGTTGACACCAACTTAAGATGATTTTCTTGTGTCTATACTCTCAACTTGATTTGTCTAATAAGTCTTGCAAAAGGTCTAATTTTTTAATTCTGATTTCCATCAGTTCATCATGCCATTGTTTTTCCAACTTTTTCTTCTTCTCATCCCACTGTTTCTCTTCCGCAAAATGATCTTTCAACGATTGAAAAGCGTGTTTTCTTTTGAGAGATTTCAACGACGACGATGGTAGCGATTCAGGAGAAAGCGAATAATTGTGCATGGTGGATATGTTGTCGGAAATAGTAGTAGTCTCATCACAGTGCATCCTTTCCGTGGGATCGAGAGAAGACTGAGAAGATGATTGGGCATTGGATGCTAGAATGACGTCTCGGTGAGCGTCCATTTCGTTGAAGTACTCGAAACGGGTTCTTCCTTCTCCCACCACTTTGTTAGTTGCCTTGATTTTCTTATAAGTTTTGGTGAGACCTTTCCATTTACTGATGCACTGTTCCAGGTTAACCTGCGAAAGAAAATATCATCAATGTAGCAAAAATTGCCCCAACTTTTTTAACTATAGTGCATGTGCTCAGCTTATGTGCGTAGTAATTTATAAACTGTATATACCTCCAAGTTTAAATCGAGTAATCGCTGGGTGATATGCTCCCAAACGGTCCTATGCTTAGTTTTCAGAAAATCGTTTTTGAATTCACCAAACGTTGCAATCAACGTCGTCGTCTCTTGCTTGCTCCAATGCTTGCAGGTTGCTGAAATGAGAAGTAATTTGAAAATCATATTCCTTCATTGCATATTGTATCTTCCTGCCTAAGTGAATGTACACAAGTTAAAGTCGAAAAATGCAGGAAAAGCGGTCATAGACATTAAAGCCCACAACGACACTGTCTGCAAAAAAACAACTCCAACGCACCACCAACTATGGTGCAACTATGTTTTACGTACCACCATGGTCACAAAGTTATTATGGAACCGATTGGTACATCCTTCGCAATACCCTGTATTATTGGTATGCAATGTTATTTAAACATAATATAGCACTGACAATATTACTCACAGGGCACAAAATATCACCGTGTGATGTGAATAACAGCAAATTATAGCATAGCGGTCATCACACTATGTTATACTACAAATTATAATGGTACTTTCCTGTTATAGCCAGACTCGTCTGATGTTGCTATTTGCTTGTACTTGGTGATGGGTTTATTTTGCAGGTTAGGTTAAGAAAACAAAACAATATCATACATTTAATACGCTTCTTTTTTTTTAATATACAGTATACATTTAATATCTAACCTGCAAAATAAACCCATACAAAATAAAGCAAGTACAAAGCAAATAGCAACATCAGACTGGCCTGGCTATAACAGGAAAGTACCATTATAAACGTTATTAATAATAGTATAATGGAATTGTTATAAGAGTAATAAACTGTGTTAATTATATTATAATCATTAGAGTATCATAACATCACAATTGAACTATATAGAAACTTTCATGCTCACTCATAAATCCTAAATGTCAGTATTTTTTATGGTCTCGATTTATATTCTTCGAGTTCAGTTACTTCAGTCAAGATTACTTCTAGACTATAAAAGTAATCTAAACGTACGTAATACAATTAGTTGGTAAACTAAAAGTAGTAAACCAAATTTCATAAATCTTAAATAGTCCTGCCCAATCGTGTGGCAGGATGTTTGTTTTGTTGCAGAAAAGAAAACAGTGTATGTATTGACATCTATGGCTAAAAGTTTAAACTAATTGACCCATTCTGACAAGTCACAAACTGGACAGTTTTTACAGACTACCTGAAATCGCATGAAAAAAACCAAAAACACCAAAAAAAAGAGAATTTTGCAAACTAGAACTTACATGTTTCACTTTTTCCAATTTTCGAATGATTGAATTATTATCGGTTTTTTAAACAAAGCGCTCAATGACGTCACTGTGAGGACTCTTACTGACGTCATCAAACGCTCTTAATGAATGAGGATTACCATAGGCTCGGCTAGCTTATTGATATTTTAAAATATCCCGCCAATTTGACGGGTTTAAAAGCTATAGTCAAATCATTAAAACTAGCATTAGGGCGCCAATAAGAGTTCCAATTTCATCGATATCATTTCGCGCAACAAATATTAAATTGGCAAAATGAAAACCGGTTTCATAATCAATGGATTAAATTTTATTTAGCTATAACATATGTAAAGATTCACTTATCTTTTTATAAAAAAAACAAAAACGAATGTCTATCGTTAGAAAAAATGATAAAAACCGTTTCGACATAGAAAATGTTTTGATAATGAATACGGCTACACAACACAATTACAAAAAATGTTAACCTAGAAACTTTACTACTGGTTCAATTGTATTACAATTTCAGTAGTGGTAGAAAACATCTAAATTTTAAACAAAAAAACTCACATATATAGAGTGTTTGATATCACAAAATGAATTTGTAGATTCATGGAGTTATAAGTTAGGTAGTTATAAGTTAATGCCTAACTTATAACTCCATAATAGAATACTGTAAAAACGTTTGATTTAAAAATAATAATAATAAACTGATGGCCATGTCTTCAACTCCAACAACAATCATGTTCACACAGGTCAAAAAGACCTTCAAGTAGCATCAGCAAACGAAATCACGACGTTAAAGTATTCACACTATAATCATTACTGAAAAGTTGGCAGAGCCCAGTGGTTTCGTTCAAGTCCATTAATCTTGGTGGTTTCGGTTTGGATGGCCGAAAAAGAGGTGGCAGGTCTTTTATGTGTACTTCTTGTTTGAACAACTGGCCAACGTTTTTCTGTCGAACATGAAAAATCGGTGCAATTAGGAAGCGTGATAAAACGAACGAAAAAATTCACACCCATCATTCTCTTATACTTCGTCAACAAGTACGCTTACCCCGATTATGTTGGCAACGATGTTTTTAAACATCTCTTTCTTCTTCTTCTCGGTGAACTGTTTGTTGGGCACTGCTTGCAATAGTTTTTCATCGAATGCCTGACAATTAAACAATAATAGGAACCATTCAAAACCACGTTTCGACAATGAAAAATAATAAGAAAGGCCTCCTGTCACACGCAATTTTTAGTGTGACAAGTGGAGTAATTTGGGAACAACGGTGATGTCAGCTTCTTGCTCAACAAATCAAAATTAGTTTGGCAAGAAACTGCCGTCACAAGTGTGCACCAAATCGCTCGACTTACAATATCAAAAATTGCATGTGACAGGAGGCCAATTTTCTCTCCATCGATAGCAATTATCATTGGCAAAAAAAACAACAACAAATTAAACAAATCTTCATAAAATGCAAATGGCAGTTATCATCACGTACATTTATAACATTAGACGAGCAGTTTGGAATCTCGAGCATCACAGAAACGATGGATGGATGAATGGGTCGCAACATCTCGTACGCTTGCAACCCGAGAGTTAGGAGTAGACTTTGATGGTGTTCGTGCTGCCCGTGTTGTTGCAAACCAATCAAGATGCAGAACAGCAAATCTTTCGCTTCCTCGGGGTCCAACATTCCTGTTGCGATCAACTGGAATCGTAGAAAGAATTTAGAAATCTGTTTACCATTTCATCCTCCAATTTATTTGGAATGAAACCCACAAATTACTTAAACGAAGCCCTCACCTGTTTCAATATAGCATTACAAAGCTGCACGCTTTTATGGCAACAGGTAGTGTCGTTCCACGAAAGTGCCCGAAAGCAACATCTAATCACCGCTGGCCTCAAAACCTGTCAAAAAAGATGAATGTTATTCATTCAAAATCTATTGCTGAATTTAAGTAACGTGTATTTAAAAACTCACTTCATGTTTGAGAACCAGTTGCCCAAGTTCACTGAGAGTGTCGAACACTGCGGAACTTGAAGTGATGTGTTCGTCTTCTTCCATCGCATCCGAGGTTTCGTTAGCCCCAGACCGCTTGCCATGAAGAACAATACCTAACCAATACAGGCACCGTCAACGACGTGATACTTTCTACTTGGATGCTTCATCGATAATAAAAACTGTGAATGGTTACCAAGCAAATCTATATATTCCCGTGTCAACTGCCTGTTGAGCTGATCTTCAAGAACTTCTTGCGACTCTGCATTATCGTCTTCGCTTAAATTTCTATGCAATATGATTATTTGATGAATATTTTTTTTCTCTCGTTAGAAATAAAATTAAGTGAAGTGATTGCAGCATCACATACCTGTTCTCCAATTGTTGTGCCAATTGAAGCCAGCTATTGTTCAATCGCTAAAAAAAAAAGTGAAAATGTCATGTTTTGAAAAAAAAGTGTGGCTTATCATTATTCTGTCCCAAGGCCCTCCAATTACGATAGGATGGTTGTTTTTTTAAAATCTAAAATCAACTAAAAACTAAAAGAAATAAATTTACACAGAAAATGAAAACAGGAAACATTTTACCTGGAACATGTACGGACATAGTTGAACGAGTACAGGGATCACTGTAGCCTGATAGAATTCAGGTCGGCAACACTGCACAAATGGTTTCATGAATACTCGTAACGCATATTAAGGAAAGTTCTTTGAATGAGAAAATCTTATTTGACAGAGCCTAATAATAATAATAATTATCAAGGATATTAATCACAGGACGTAGTCGATAATCGGGAATCAAATCGATGCTACCCAACACGCAGGCTATGATATAATCAGCCAAACGTGGAAGCGCATAAAACTCGACCCCAAAACTTGATCCAGCATTTCCCAAAATGTGATAACTGCAACAGCAAAAGCAATGTACACAAATTAGCATTGGTGTGAAATAATTTGACAGCAGTTATTAAACAAAAAACTCGATCAATCTCGTACCTGTTACCGTGAACGTTTGTTAAGAAATGGGCCATCCGTTCCAACGGTTGTTTCATGCATGGAGAATCGGACATGTCGACGCAGGGTGGATTGATACCTAATGACGAAAAGTCATGCAGCTGCAGTTTTACAATCTCTTGCAAAATTTGAAATTCTGTGTCATCAATATTCACCCAAGACGTTATTTTTATCAATTTCGAGCATTTCATACGCTCGACTGTAATCTGGAGATATCTTTTCCATAGCATCTGGCTGCCACATTTGGTTGAAACACCTCTCGAAAACAAAATTCAGTAAAATCTTCATCATCATTATATAAACAAGTAATGGTGTTTGTTTGAACTAACGGGTGTTCCTAAAAGGTCTGGTCGAAATTTTTAACCACAAAAGCTACGCATCGAAACAAAATGGCGGATTTAAAACAGACTTCTGGAGAGAAGGGAAAGTGCTTTTTGATAACAATAACAGGTTGATGACATTAAATAATGCATGAAAAAACAAACAATTAGTGTTTTGAGACCGACGGATTAAGATACCAAAAGCTGATGGATGACGTTATCCACGGATAATAACCAAATTCCACACTTTGCAAAAGTCGATTTGCCTGCATGTTGAATAATTCCTAATGACTAGACTTTCTTATCACATGAGGCAACATGCAACTATGTTGTAACAGGAATTTTTCATATAAAAAATATTTTTTTTTTTAGGGAAAAACAATTTACGTAAAAAGGATGTATTTACACATAGAATTTACCTTTGCAGCAATAGAACATTTTCTAGTAATGGAAGAACGTGTACGGTGGCTGGATTGCATGCAATTGGTGTGTTGGGAACAAATTCTTTTAAGAAACCACCTTTCGCCGCTGCTTCATGGTCCGACGGCCACTTGCTTCGTTTCATCACAGCCAGCATCATGTTGAGACAATAAATTATCTGAAAACAAAAATATCAAATCCAAAAATTTACAACCGAAGAGCTTATTTCCAAAACGTCTTATCTCCATTTTAATCATTTTTGAGATGAGAGGCTCTGACAACAATCTGTGCATCGCCGATTCCAAATATGTTATTATTTTTTTCAAGACTCAAAACTTATTATTTCCTACTGAAAAGCACTCTCAAAAAACCACGTATACATGCAAAAAGTCTATGATCGAATAAATGAAAAAAACTGTGTTTTTTGGATTTAAGACATTTTGGAAATGAGCTCAAATTTTCTTATTTTTTTTCATAATAAAATAAAATCTTATCCAAGAATAAATCAAATCCAAACCTGCGATCGATTGATTCCAACGACATCTTCATTACTAGGTTCCACCGGCGCTCTATCCAGACCAATGTACGACATGAATGCCTCTGCCGTTTGAAACGTTCTTCAGAAAAACAAAACAAAAACACATTTAACGATGAAAACGTTCGAATCACATGACTAAAACTAAACAAAATTAGTAAGAATACCAAGTTTCTTACTGTTTCGTTTCTTGATTCAACCAAGCATTGCTGACGGGTTCTAAAATTTCTTTCATGAATTGAGATTGCCGATTGAAGTCTTGAAATTGATTACTGCATTTTTATACACACGAAACAAAATATGTTAAAAAAAAAACTTCATAAAAGTATCGTATCGTTATGTATCGATTTTCTATATTGATATTTATCATCATTACCTAATAAGTATCAATGCTTCTATTACAGTACATTTCTCCATTTGTGATAGCTGCTCTGGATCGACGCTCAACTGCTTCATATACATGTAAATTTCATCAAACGACGACTAAATATTTTTCAAATACAAGAAAAATACTGAATTTCAATACAACGGTTATATATTTTTCAAGCAAACGGTTTTAAAAGCTTTATTTGCAGTTGAATTGAGGAGTTGGGTAGAATAATGACGTAACACAAAAAAACATAGTTTTTGAGAATAAAAAGGCAAAAAACTTCCGACACCGTCGAATTAAAGATTAAAATAAATTCCTGTCAACTGTATATTTATAGAAAAAAAATTAGCAGGTTATGCAAAATATTTGTTAACTTTAGTTGACAAACCTCAAAAGTTACAGGCTAGTTTACAAAATGAAAACTATGACGTTATTCCAAATATCGTGGCAATTCATAAATGCATTTACGTCGTTTTTCCATTGTTTTGGAAGTGAATCAACAAAAAGAAAGAAATCACTAAATTTTAAATTCACAATAGTTTAGTTCCATAGTCTTGCTCCGAAAAGCAAAAATGTGCAAATTTTATAGGCATACACCCCATCTCTTTATGCCATAAACTGGTCTAAAACAATTCAACATATGCATTTTAAGAAATAACAACGTAATTGGATTTTACGCCGTTTTTCCACCCAACTCCTCGATTGCAGTAAAATTTATTTAAAGTTCACCTTTAATAACTCGGGATATTGTTTGCATATTTTAACCAATGAAGAGCAGGCATGACGACGAACGTTTTTAACCGCTTTGCTCCTCGTTCCTTTCGTTTGTCCAGGAAGCGAGAAAACCAACGATGAAAAAATCTAAGTCAACAGAAAGACAATTTTTAATCGTCGGTGTGATTTAATGAAAAAATAATCCACCTATTTATCCACCAACTTAAATCCCAATCGCACCTTGCGCAAAACAGCTGGCAAAATCTCAGGAGACAGGGTCAAAAATGCAAATAATGCAGAAATACAGGAAAGTGACGCCGACAGAATCAACGGATCCTACAAAAACAAAATTCATCAAGTGCAAGTTTTTTCAATGTTAAAATTTTAATTTTAACATTCAAATTTTAACATTTAAAATTTCAAACCAAGAAAATGGGTAACATTCAGATCATTTGTTTACCTGAGTTTCGTAGTTTAAGACGGCCTTAAGTAATCGAATGCCCTCACTTGCAAATGGCTACAATTATAAAAAAAAAATAAATGCAAATATTTCATTACAAAAAAACCAGTCGTGTAGTCCGTAAATTTAAGCTTCCGTCGCTTAAATTTAGAACTATCCATGACAATTTGGTACACAGAATATATTTCTTACTTTAGCTTTATCTGCTTGAAATATTCTGCCAATGACGCTTTCCAAGTATACTGACAAAGCGTCCCATTCCAAGAACGACGGAGAACTCAAGTTGCATAATCCTATTTCGGTTCCTGCACAAAAAAGTTGAACGTTCATTCAACGTTCAAACAAAAGTTGAAGTTTTTTTATTGAAAACTTGTACGTAATGAACAAAAAATTGGAACGTTCATTGACAAATGAAAGCAACGTGAAATCCCGCGCAAAAAAACGTTACTAACCTTCACCGGTGACAATAGATTTTTGCAACTGCTCCTCTAGCCATGTGATACCAAAGGTGAACGTGACTGTTGGGTTTAAGACAGTGGCCATACGCAACATTTCTGCAAGTTCGGCACGGTATTCTGTCGATACAAGACACAAACATACATAAAACAGTTTGAAAAGATTGTTGATATGACGGAATAGCCTTTCGAAATTCTCACTTGGGAAAAAGCAATTGAATTCTTCATCGGAATCAAAGTCCAGGCACGAGAAGCTGCAACTCGGAGAATCGCGACGACTTGGATAACCAACCTGAACCAATGAAAATCAACCAAGTTTCAACGAACAATAGCTTGATGCGTCGTCTTAAAATTTGAATCCACCGTACGAATTGAAAAATGATATCTCGTGGTGGACACCCTGTACAATCCTCATTGCTTACTTTTATCAACTTGTTTCTAGTTATCTCCGTCAGCGAGGGAATGAACGATAACAATACTGGATCCGTCGAAATGTGCTCGTGGCGAAACACCGATATCCAAAATGAAAATGTAAATCTATTCAGCGTCTACAACAAAAAATCAATAAAATTACAAATTACATAAGCAACAAAATCATTGAACTTTTTATTTCAGTTCGTTTTCTCCAACAAACTAAAATGAGAAACTTACTTGACTAGGGTGCTTGGTGAATTCCAAAATCGCATGAAGGAAAGTTCGAAAATTTTCTGACAATTCGACATCGCTAGTCAACGTTTCCTATAGTTTAACACAATTATTTATCAAGTAATCGTGCAGATCTTCCAGCAGCGTTGTTCATGGTGATGACTGTGAATCTTACCCATAGAGCTGAAATCTGATTTCCGATACCAATCAGAACTTGACAAATGAGCTTCAAGAAAAGGTACCGTTCCTCTTTCAAAGGCAAATTGGAGGCTGAACTAAGCAATTAATTTAAAAAAATTAACATCAAATTTTATGTTTAACTAAGTTGTTTACGTTTAACCATCTTTCAACTGCAATTGAACAGTTGTGTGGAATAACGACGTTGACTCCAAAAAATGTAGTTTTCGAGAAAAAAGAGCAAACACCTTCAAATTTAAGATTAAAAAGAATTCCTGTCAACTATCCACTTATAGAAGGAAAACAAAAAGATTTTGCCAAAAAAACCTGTTGACTTTAGTCGACAGGCGTCAAGTTACAGGCAAATTTTAAAATGCAACTACTCAGTTATTTCAAATATCATGATGATTTATAAATGCATTTACGCCGTTTTTCTAAAAACCAGTATCCTTTCCATTGTTTTGGAAGTGCGGCGAGCAAGTAAAACAACCAGAAAGTAAAGCCACAAAAAGAAATGAACGACAACAAAATTAACATTTTTACAACAGTCGAGTTCTATATTCTTGCTCCAAAAAGTCCGAAAGTGCAAACTATAGGCAACTATGCTGTAGGCTGGTTTAAAATGATTCAATTTATGCGTTTTAAGAAATAATGACATAAATGTCTTTTACGCCGTTTTTCCATCCAACTCCTAAATTCCTAAGCATCAATTCAGATAATTCAAGTAAAGTCTATAGAGATATCTATAGACTTCAAATATTGTTGTGAAAATATAGATGTTTCGTAACTCACTTAGCAGCAGTAAAAATGATGTGCATTGTCGAGGTATTAAATAAAACCAATAATGGTTTACGTTCAACCGCCTTTCCCTAGAGAAAACGACAAAACAAATTCGATGTCACTTATGAAAGCTCAGAAATGCAGACTTCCCATAAAATGAACAAAAAACGTATTAACCAACATCTTGGAACAAAACCCAAGAATCATTTGAAGTTTTAATCTATTTTTAAAAATAATATTGTTTTTCTCACTGAAATGGTTATCAAAATACCTTTCTGTTTACAATCTGCAACAAACATTCAGCAGCTGGAACTTGCAATTCTTCTTTTGATAAAAGTGAGCATAACAACTGAAGTAAGGCTCCATCCGAACCCAACAAATGATTCATAGGCACCCATTCGACAAATGCCGTCAAAGTTTCCAACACTGCTTGTGCTACTCGACAATGGCCCAATCCCTACAAGTTTTAAATAAAAATTTATTACAATGATCAATTTCATCTCATTTGATTCAAGTGAAAATTTAAACGTCATAAAATAAAAGCAGATCGCACCTTTTGATTGTCACTGTTGCACACACCGTTAACCTATGAATGAAATAGTGTTAAAATATTTTTAAATTCCGGTATTAATATTTCATTATTAATTTTGAAAATCTTACTAAAGATCCCATGAATAGAGATTCGTGGTGAGTTAGCAGGCGAACTAAAAATTTGAAAATATCGTCCATTTGTGAAATGAGTGCCTGGTGAATCTCACGTCGGCGATGCGTTTGAATCACTTGAAACGTAACTGCATCCTCGCTGAGACGTAGTAATGTTAACAAAACAACTTCGGTTTGCATTTCCTACAAAAAATTTATAACAATCGCTACTTTAATGACAATGTTGTTATAATGATTAAAAATTACTAATAATTGAAAATTTAAAAATAAAACTATCAATCAACATATTTAAAAAAAATATATATATATATTTTTACCCCTTTTTCACATAATTCATAAAATTCACTCATCAGATTCGGCCAGTGTTGAGGCCACTCTCGTTTTATCATTTCGACAATAATTTTCGAGAAGCCGTTTTTTATGTATACAGGTTCTACAAGAATATGATTTGTACTCTTGTACAACAAAAAGATGAAATAAACAAGAAAACCAAGTATTACAAAATTCCATATAATGTTTTTTCGTGTAGGCAGTTTTTAATTCAACTGCTGATACTTACCGTTGCAATTAGTTTTAAAGCATTGTCCTTCACAAAAACCTTTTCGTCAACTGTGAAATTATTCCAATGATATCTGCAATAAAAAAATAAATGAATATATAAAATCAATGAATAAATTAAACAAACAAAATCAATTTAATATGTATTTTACATTATGATTTGAATTATGAAACGCTGAATTAAGAAGTGAAATTGCTTTAACATGAACTTTCACTCCAACGAATCCCAATTTAACAGAGATTAGGGAATCAACAAACATTAACATTTATAGGGTGCATTCACTTTATATGCTTTTAAGACGAAAACCATTCAAAA
This sequence comes from Cryptops parisi, assembly GCA_034695005.1. Taxonomy (NCBI): domain Eukaryota; kingdom Metazoa; phylum Arthropoda; class Chilopoda; order Scolopendromorpha; family Cryptopidae; genus Cryptops; species Cryptops parisi. The sequence continues at coordinate 9,530 of JAQIWH010000478.1, read as the reverse complement.
AATAGTCAATCACCCCTTGTAACTTACAAAGACCCAATACACGTTATCGACTGTCTTTGGATGTTTATAAGCGCTTTTAGCACATAAGTGTTCAAAGTGATCGCACCCATATACTGTACTAATTTTTTGGTTTCTTTTAATGATTTTTTAATTTATTGATATTATATGAAATTTCCTCAAAAGTTAAGGAAAATTGGTAACTCCTCCTCCTTATTAATTTAATCAAGAATATAGTGAAAAAAAAATAAACGACAACCATACTTAATTGCATGTTCCAATAATTGCAATCCGAAGCAACGTACAAACTGCGACGTGCTGTTCTGAGCCAAATGTAATCCGCACTGAATGCAGAAAGGTGATTTTTCTTTGAACTCTTCACAAAGCTAGAAATATTATTTCAAACATGTATTAGTTTATTACAACATCAATTCCACTGATTTGGATACAGTTGTCTTATAGCACGCATTAGATTCCGCTCCCCGAAATCCCACTTATGACCGGGGAGCGTTTTACAATTAACAATTAACTGTAACTGTAAGAAACCGGGAACCGGTTCGATAATAGAATTTAAGTTTTCACACTTTGAAATTTAAAAATCCATTTTTAGTAAATTCATATATTATTTTGTCAATACACATACTGTACTTGTGAACACTGTTTTACTATCATGCTGTAACTTTTATTAATTTGAATTAAATACTTTCGCTGATCGTTAATTAATGAATTGTCATTATTGAATAATTAAGAAACATCTTTAATCACAAGTTTTTCAAGTTTTATTTTGCATTTCAAAGCTGTTTATTGTCGACTACTACCTCATAAGCAGCTGTTCGTTGTTGTCTGTCGACAGATCCATTCATTGCAGTTTCCACTGCGTCGCTTAATTTGGCACAAATTTCTTCTATCGAACAAGCCATGGTTGCAGCTTTTGTAAAACGCTATTAATGATGATGTTCCACTAATACTGAACGGTGAAAACTTAATTTTCAATCATGAGAATATAGAAACCACGCTAAAAACTCAACCATTTTGTCGCATTCAAACCAAAATGAGCTATAATAGCGACATCTAGTGAATAAATGGAATTCAACCTACGAGGTCGCTGCATTACAGCAGATTACAGTCACAAAACCGTAAGCAGAACAGTACAAGTGATGAGTTAATAAATAGCATCCGTTTAAAAAGATTGTGCATTTCCAGTTTCCAGAGTTTTTGCTAAGAAAATTGCGACAATTTTTTTGACATTTAATCTAAAATTTTTTATAAATCTACGTCAAAAAACGCCCGTTTTTCTCACGAAGAGCCTGGTGATCTTTTTACTATTTTTATTTAACACCCGTCATTATTGATAATGTGATAAATTTTAGGTTAGCTCTGGTTAAATAAATATCTACATTTATATTTAAAACTTATAACATATTTATATTTATATTTTGATTAAAGCACTAGACATTAATGTTAAATAAACAGAAGTGTAAGTTATCGAAAAATAAAAACGTGGCGATCGGAGTGAACTACATTGAACGATTCGGTTTGGCAGTGGTAAAATATATTACCAATATTTTAGTTTAAAATTCAATCAAACACGTACTTGAGTTATGTGTTTTGGTGTTTTCACTAAATTACTAAACATTAACGTTAACTAAACTTTAAGTGTAGGCCGTCGAAAAAAACCTCAGAATAGACAGAATACTGAATTGCGCGCTATCGTTGTCTTATTGGTTCAGTTTGGCTCTGGAAAAATATATTACAAACATTTAAATTTAAAATTTACTGAAACACGTACTTTAATTATGTATTTTTATGTTTTCATTAAAACACTATATTGATGCTAACTAAATAAATCTTAATGTAAGCTGTTGAAAAACCGCAGTATAGCTTAGGATGCAAACGATACAACTGACTTATTGGTTCAGCATGGCTCTGGCAAAATATTTTACAAACATTTAAGTTTAAAACCTAATGAGATACGTACTTTAGTTATGTCTTTTGATGTTTTCATTGAATTACTAAATATTAATGTTAAATAAACCTTAAGTGTAGGCTGTCGGAATAAACCGCAGTGTGGGCTGCTAGATTGAGCGACTTAGCTATGTTTTATTGGTTTTAATTAGGTTTTGCTGGTTAAATAATTATATTATCAACAATTATATTTAAAATTTATTGAAACACATGCTATTGTTATGCCTTTTGGTGTTTTCACCAATTCACTAACATTGATGTTAAATAAACTGTAAGTGCAAACCAATCGAAAAAATTGCGGTACAAATGGGAATGCTAGATTGAGCGTATAACTATGTTTTATTGATTCGGTTTAGCGCTGGTAAAATATATTACCAACATTTAAGTTTAAAACGTACTGAAACACGTACTTCGGTTATGTGTTTTGGTGTTTTCACTAAAGCACTAAGCATTAATATTAAATATACCTGAAATATAAGCTGTCGAAAAGAACTTGTTTGTACTAAATTTTGAGTTTTAAATTCATTGATACTCCATCCGCAGCTGACGAACATTGAATACTTAAAATGTATATTCTTTCAACATCTATGTATACTTTTGTCATTCTTAATATGAATAATCATACATACATATAAATTGCTTTGTTTTATGTTCGACGTCACAAAAATGACCATTCGGACGATGTCCGAGAAACATGATTGATCGTGACATTTGGCCTTTGCCTTTAGTGTCATTTTTCACTCACCCCCTTCATACACACACAGTTATGTCTTTTTACCACCAAATAAACTGATTCTACCCCCAACTGATTCCAAATCTAAATAACTGATCCTACCTCTGTTTTGGTCCACTAAAAAAACGAAAAAATGTCGGAACTAGAGCTTCATTAGTGGGTTCGGTCCACCTGGTCACCAATGTCTAAAATTTGTGTCTACAAAAAGTAATTTAATTTTTATGGAATACAATCGGTAGTAACTTAATTTCATGAGAACCCTGCAAAAACATAGTTTTAGAACTTTTTTTTGTTGAAATTATGTTGTTTTTTGTGTGGCCATTGCGACCAAACTGTGAAAGCCACTTCATGAAATTATACAGGATGGTGTGATTGGTGTCCATAAAATTATCACTGTGACTTCCATTAATTTAATATGGATAATTTATGGCAACCCTATATATCATCGTAGAGCGTTTTCATTAGACTTACATATAGCGTTTGTATTTGTTTCTTCTAGCATCATGAGAAATCGTTCTTGAGGATTCTTTTTGAATCACCCCTGTATATGTCTACTGTACACCTGTACTGTATATCGATATTTATGTCCATGTGTGACCTCACCAGCTGTAGGTCTGGTAACACATACTCTGTATCTATATTTCCAGCTTCCAAAAGCTGTATAATTTGTAATTTTCTAATTTGTGATTTTCCATTTTCTTATCCAAAACATTGTACAGTACTGTGTATTATTATTATTATATTTTTATCGTTCAAAAATCTTGACCGATAAACATATCATTGTGTCTTAGAAACCGATATGTACGTCTGGCTACATAGGCTACTAGATTTGTTTTGTTTTAGAATTGATTTACTGTCAGAGCTGTTTTTCTTTTTTCGGAACGTTACTATTGTACAAACCGATTAAAAGGAAAATTCATACAAACATTTTTTGTTAGTTAAATTAAAAAATAAATAAATAAATTGTTAATTAAATGAAAAAAGTGAAATAAATAAAAATAGAAAACCAAATTAAATTTGTTTTAATTTTAATGACAAATATACAAGTTGCGTTTTCGAGCGCATTTCTTCTTCAATCAATGTATGAGCATTCTCTCAATTTGAGCTACCAAACGTACAATTACATTGTTAACAAATTATTATACCGTATAATAATGTATTCTTGAATTAAAGATGTTGGTATATAATTATTTCAACAATTCAAAGAACACTATATAGAATTTGTTAACAATCTAATTGCACTTTAAAAGATGCTTCATAACCCTATTAGAGAAAATAGTTGTTCTGATATTGTCAATGACACTCTTCACCGTGGATTGGACTGCAGATTATCCGATACAGTAAGACAATACGTTTTTTAATTTTATAAACTAGACTTTTTTGTTTTAATTACAAGTTATATTTGTACAAATAGAGAGAGCATCTTTGAAATACAGCAACAATAAATTGTACAACTGTTATAACAATTTTTAGCAAATATTAAATCAAACTGTTTTTTTTAAAATAATATAACTTAATATCATTTTCTACTATATGTTTTTTTTTAAAAATCTAAGACATTTAAAAAAAATATTTTGTGGATAGAGTTGACTTTAATTTTTTAGCGTTTAATTTCTTTAAGAGTTCGGCAAAGAGTTCGAGTTCGGCAAACTATTACTTTAGGTTGGTGAGCGAAGTTGTATTTTCTTAAATGACCTAACCTGGTATCTACACCCATCGACACTGGGTTAGGTTAGGTAAAAACAACATCATCATTAGAGATATTCCGTCAAAAATGACGGAAACTTTTTTTTTTGTTTTCATTATGGAATTCATTGTTATATTTGAGTTTGAAATGAAATTTTTTTCGCATATAACAAGTACTTATAAGTACATATACAGGCAATGTATAAAATCTAGGCATTCTTTAGAATGCCAAGTCTGGTTTGTTAAGCAAAAATTTAGTTTAAGTTTAAATTTAGCCTGAAAAATGATGTGACCTAAATCATTTTTTAAATGTTGTTAACTAATCTAAACTAGCCTTAACTAACCTAAATAGTCATATACAAGATGATATTTCATACTTTGAAAACAAAAACAACGTTCTATAAAATGTCTAAATTCTATATATTGCCGGTGATTTTATACAGTATATACAGAAATTAATGCATTAGTTTTATAAATATTTTAATACTAAAATTAATTGTATATTTTTCAGTAATGTAGCACACGTATTTTACATTATCACATGTATTTCACATATTTTACATTATCAGTTATTTCGGTCTTAATTTTTTTTTAGATGATTTTTAGAAAATTACACCATTTTTTTATTCAATACAAAATTTTATACCGTATTCGTCTAAAAAGTTTAAAAAAATTATACTTTTAAAAAAAAAGAGTATTTATAATTATTTTCTTTAGAATTTTATGTTTCCTGTTTAGACCCAAGTTTTCAATCACTTTTTCCTAGTAGTGCTAAGGCAAGAATTCATTTCCGGTATTGACCAGTATTGCACGAATGCTCAGCTCAGTACAGTACGTTTTCCATCATAAATACTAGCCACATATTTAAGGGTAAGAAGCGTACAAAATGTATCTTTAATTTATACTTATTTAAGTAAATATGTAATGCCTTTAAATGAATATTCACCAAACATAATCCACCTGGAAAAAAAAACACAAAAAACCTACTACTACTACTACAACACGTGAAAAACCTAATTTTAACTTGGATAAGAAACGGGTACTAGAAAAGTGCACTTATTGCGTTTATTTCCGAATTGGTGGGTATGTAAAGATATAAAGATAAAACACGTTTTCTTTCTGTACAGTAGCGATTTTTCTGGTATCACCATGGAGATATATGTAACGAGCATTCTGCATGCTAACATTCAAGTGTCCATAACTACAATACACGATGAGTTATGAGAGCCGTTTGCTTAGAGGTCACTGTGTTTTTATTTATCGATGCAACTGTTTTTTCCTTTCTTTCTAAATAGAGTACTGTGTGGCACAAACTATTTTATGTTATTATTTTTATATTTTTTGCAGCAACTAAAATCGATGTCGTCGTTAGTATTAGGTTCATGATGTTTACATGGCTTCTTTTGAAATTGAAAGGCAAATATTTTTCACAATGCATACAAATAGTTGTAGCTTTTGTTGTTGTATGTTAGGCTAACCGTGAAGTAATAATCCTAAACTATAAACTAGTTGTGTAGGTTATGTAAGTTTCAGGTGCTCAAATGATTCAACTGTACTATAATACATATGTAAAATTAAGCATATAGTAAGAGTATTATATAGTACACTATATATAGATCAATTCAGATTTCACTTGGTACTTGACCTTGAAACATGAAAATTTTTCGCCTCCTGGTACCTTTTTTCAGGGGCTTTGTTTGAGGTTCCATTTTATATTACAAATTATAAAAGTGTTTCATCACTAAATAATAAATTTGGGAAACATTGGGCTACATGAAATCTAAAATGTGTCAAGAAAAATTTGCCACATGCAAATGATACATGTAAGTCACAATACTTTACATATATAGGGTTATGAAATATAAGTTTATATACAGTATTAAGTAAGTTACAAAAAAGGCGCCAAAAAATCGTTTTGTCCAGGTCGCAAAAAGTCTACAATTTGGCTCTGATACTCGCTTATGGTAAAAATTTCGATTATTGAAAATCCTTTTCAATAATCGAAAATTCAAAACTCGACCAGAGTTTCGAATGGCAATTGGTATTAAAGTGGGATTGAAAATAACTGGATCCAGTTTTGAATTGAAGTGCCATTTTTATTTTTATTTTTCAAATAATTATTCGTACATGTCCTTCAGCGAAGTTTAGTGAAAGAATTCTTTCACTAAACTTTGCTGAAAAAAGGACGGTTTCACCTTCCAAAACATGTATGAATATTTTTTTGACAAATAAAAATAAAAATGACACTTCAATTCAAAACTGGATCCAGTTATTTTCAATCCACTTTAATACTCGCGTATCATTACGTATAACCAGGGACCGGAAAAATTCACCGATTTTCAATGATCATTTCAATGATCACACATTTCATGATCCAATTTTGTTGACCATAAGTTAGTTGTAATGAAATTTATCTTTACAATGGTGTAATGCAAACAGGTGCACTCACTGTATGTATCGTTTTCTTGCAGTTAATTCGTGCAACAAATTTGTTGATTTCATCATTGAGGTTTATGAAGTCACTACGGAAAGGCAACTTGGAACCTGAAGTGTTTCATTTGAATCCAGCTAAAAGTAATACAACATTATTTCGGCAAGTTACAAGGTAAACAAAATTTTAATTGGCATTTTATAAGACTAGTTTATTTGTTCATTTTTATGAGAAACCTGTTAGATTTTATTATTTTAGCTTACAATGTTTCTTGGTTATTGCCATTTTATGATGTTTATTACTTTTGCATCATGGCATATAAAAAATAGTCACGAACACAAATTGTCACAAGCACTCCTAAGAATGGAACTTGTTTGTAACAAATTCTCATGTGTAGTGAAGTTTCTATTCTAAAACTTCAAGTTAAAATTAAAAGTGTCATTACCAGATATCTTTTTTTTTTTTGTCATTGGCTGGCCAATTTCACTGTTGGTACACTCCCACTGGAATGTACAGTACGTGTTAAGAAAAATAAATTCTCTCACAACCATTAGTGCCCTAAGCTTGTGGTTATTTTACCTAATGGTTAATCCAGTCTGCACAGGGTCTTTCTGATTTTGACTTCAGCAACCATGTATCTATGACTCTGACTAACTCGAATGAATACTGTAGTTAATGGTAACAAAGACATGTTCAATATCAAGACATGTTTCATCTGTGGCTTAATTTTTATCATCTGTATGTGATTGTTAAGAGAATTGCGATATCAGGACAATCTTTTCCCAGACGGACATTTCCCAGAGGAAATGTTCAGGGGAAGATTGTCCTAGAATCCAGAATTGCCACTTGGTTTAGCCTTACTCCCATTATTTTAACTTTATTTGACAGATTTCTTCCAAGTTCAATATCCTGGTATGGTGCATACATGTTTAATGCATATCCATTGGACATGAGCCAATATAAAAGTTTATTCAATGCAACTAGAATACCAGAAATTGGAAAAGATCGACTTTTTCGTGTTGACAGCGCTAAACACATTGTTGTTGTTAAAAATGGGAATTTCTTTGCCATTGATGTCCTTGACCACAATGGTAGTTATTTTGTTTCCTTATTGTTTTGTGTTTCATGCAGGCTATGTAATATAGATTAAATGAAACTATTCTTTTAGGAAATATTTTAGCTCCTGAACATATATTTTCATGTATGAAGCATGTTGTGGAGAATAACTCACCTGTATCAGATTCTCCAATTGGGTACTTCACTGCGGAAAATCGTGATACTTGGGCAAATGCTAGGAAAGCGTTAGTGAAATGTGGGAATGAAGAAAATTTACGGAAGATAGACTCTGCACTTCTTGTGATGGTTCTGGATGATGTTGTGCTAGGCGATGATCCAGAAAAATTATTTAGAACGTTTTTGTATGGAGATGGCTGCAACAGGTATGTTGGGAACGTTTTTTGCCTCATATTAATGCTATGGTTTTATAAGTGGATGCACGACTAATTTTTCTTGTGGTGCACATTCATTTAATTCTGCTGCACTCAGTCAGACTTGAAGAAATATTTCCGCTTGAAATTCGTATCAATTTTGAATCGGTACAGCGTCTATTGTACAGGTAGTTCCTGACTTATGGACGAGTTGCAGGTCTTTATGTAAATTTTATTTGTAAGTTAGAACAATTAGGTATTCAGAATCAGTTAGTCAAATGTTTCTTAGTATTTAAATGCTATAATATTCAGTGTAGCTTTCTATGCATAAAAAAAACACAACATTAAAAACACTTTTTATGGCAGTTTAGCTACTGTTAAGATAATACACTGTTAATAATTGAGGAGTTGTGTGGAATTGAATCATAAATTGAAGCATCGTAGACCAGTCTATAGTTTACTGGCATTAGGTTGCATATAATTTGTACTTTCGGACTTTTTGGAGCAAAAATATGGAAGCCGCCTATTGTAAACCATTAATTTTTTGTCATTTTCTGCTTTTTTTGCGCTTCACTTCCTGGAAGCGTTTTTTTTGCGCTTCACTCACTCGCTTCACTTCCAAAATAATGGAAAAGATACTGCTCGCTGGAAGAACAACGTAAAGGCATTTACAACTTAGCACATTAATTGGAATAATTACATAATTGAATTTTTAAATTCGTTCGTAACCCTAAGCCTATCAACTAAAGTTAACAGATTTTTGCAAGACCTGTTTATTTTTCATTTATAAATAAACAGTTGACAGGAATTTCTTTTAATCTTAACCCATTAACGGCCATTGTCCCATAAATGGGACGCAAAGTTTAAGTTGGATATATAATGCTTGGCATGTTAAAATCGAATTTTTTTCTTTATCAGGATATAGATCCCTATCATGCCAACATATCCCATTTAAATAATAATTTTTGTTTCACAATTTTTGTGAAAACGAGCCACTCAAAAACCATGTTTTTTGCATTTTCTGCACTTTCACACGGGAATGGACTCACTTCCTGTGCACGTGCATAAAAAAAAATTTAGTCTTGCAGTAGTGTTCATTAGAGATCAAAGAATGTTGTACAATCCATAATTAGTTGGTAAAGTTTATTATGTAAGTATAACTGGGTTTTTTATTTTGCGTCCCTTTTATGGGACGTTGGCCAAATGTGTATACTTTTCAATGGAAGGTTTGCTTCCTTGCAAAGCAAAATATTCAGTCATTGCTAGCTTGACATATTAGCATTATATATTT
>JAQIWH010000477.1:0-48681 GCA_034695005.1 Cryptops parisi | reverse complement strand
AAAAAAAGATAACAAACTATTACATATAGCTATATATGTATATACTGTATATATATATATATATATAAAAAATTCCTAAATATAATCATTTGGAAAGTGATAAAAATATTAAATGTTGTTTGATCAGTGTGAAATCAAGTTAAATATTGTGTAGTTTTCAGAAAACAATCCCCAAGAAACAAGAATTATAATTTCTTTAATAGTTGTAACACACACACACGACTTGTATGAATTTCACTGAAGCGAGTTGTTAGCAACATAATATTATTTTTTAAATGAAAGTATAAATGAACATAATAGTTTAATGTGTAGCTGCGATTACACTTTCTACCTCCCCTTGTCTTAAATTGGTTTCATTTGTCTTCAGCCAGACTAGGAGGAGGAGGAAAGAGGGAGGAGTGGTGAAGTTTTAAGTCACTTGAGGTCAACTGTTAAAGCACTCCTACAAACTTGCCCAGAAACTTCTTCAGTGACCCAACTTGCAACACCCCGAGGTCAACTAAAAAATCACTTGTGGGTGTGCAAATGACAAGAGATGGCTCGAAATAGCCAAACACTAGGAAACTGTTTACTGCACTGAAGAAGAACCAAGGATGTGATTTTTCTTTGAAACAAAGTGGTTATCGATAAATGATGCAAATCACGTCGAGAAAAGCTCTTAATGACAATCTGCAACATTTTGAAACAGAATATCCAAAATACCAGCTTGGTCTGAATGAATCTATATAGATAGGTATCTCTAGTCTAGATGAACTATCTAGCAATATTCATAGTATAAGCAATTGGTTGGAAATAACTTGAAGATTTTTAATACTGAATTGCAAAAATTTAGGAGTGTTTTTTAAACTCCAATTAGCTTAGATGTTATGTACACTTACTGTACATGTGAACTTCAAGTTTTTTGCAGTAAACTGATTTTAGATTAAATTCTCTGAAACTATATACTACATTCATTCAGCATCTTTGCCTGTTGAGTTAGTTTACAGTACAGAGACATCGAACGTGTCTGCTTATATTTTATTTATACATAAAAAATGTTTTCCAGTCACATAGTCGACGGGACATTAAAAAACGAACTTACCTATGATACCATGAACTCGCACAGAAAGTTGAGTTCGTAGCAGAACAGAATTCTTCCGACTGAAAAAATAAGACAACAAAAAAATCAGTCCTGGTTTCAATGACAAACTTCAGATATTAAAAAACAATCAACTCTGATTAAATTCTTATAAAATTCATAAATGGTGAAAAATAAATTAGTTTTCACAAAGCAAGCATGAACTAGCAGAATTCACATAGCATTGAATCATGGAGATAGAAAGTACCTTCTAGCTCCATGATTGAATCTACTTGATCAATAATTTGTTTTCTTCAAAAATCAACTCGTATATTTTGAGAACTATGTAGGCTATAGAAGAGTTTAACTGAAAATTATGTAACAGTAAAACCACTCATTCTGAAAAATCAATCAGAAAAACTTGGCAAACAATCAATTTTGTGTTGCTTGGAACACAAGCAAACAGAGCAAAAATAGTGCAGTTTAGAGTCGGGTATTTTAGGTGAAAACTTGATGTGAAAATTTTTGAACATCTAGAGAATCAATAAAAGTGCGTACACAAAAGTATTCGATTATCATGATGAGTATGACCATTTACCACTCATGGAATTGAAAATAAAATACTTGGTTTTCAAATAAACATTTTTTAGATAGAAAGTGACGCTACTCTCAGTTATTCATGTCACTAATAACACAAAAATTTGTTACAAAGCAATCCATCTGTTAAAAATTATAGTTTGATGGTGTCAAACTTGGAATGAATCCAAGTACGTATGTTTTTATTGAACTAATTAAATTACCCCCCAAAAGTTAAGCGCAATTCTACTTGTATGAATCATTGCACTGCATTATGAATCCAATATTAATTTTATAACCCTCCTTTATGCAGAAAATGAAGATTTTTTTTAATTCAAAGGTCATGTTAAAGCCAGGTTCATTTAACAACGATTAGGTTCAGCATAAGACTTTGGTCATAAATCATTTTCCAACTGCTTAATTCTTCTTTAGTTTCTCACTTCTGCTTAAGTCTGACATAGTGGCAGAATGACTCGGCATAATTTGTCACCCTTCACTTTCCTCCAATTGCCTACTAGTCCATGGCAAATGTCAAGAACGAAAACACTTCACTCTCAATATTCAACAGAACAACTTTGGTTGACAAACGATACATTTGCAATATATTCCACATATGAAGGGCAATGTCGCACTTTGTTTCATAATCCAACCACTATGTTCTTTTATCAGCTTATCATTAAGTCTATACATTAAGAACTATGTTTCGATTGTATATGCTGACGAAATAATCAACATATATACTGTTACATACTGTAACTTAAAAAAAAAAGTCATGGAATGCTGAAAATTCGACTTGTTGAAAAAGCAGGTTAGGCTAGATTATTAAAAAAACAACTACACATTTCATCGTAATCCAATGAATGACAATGGCAGAAAATTAAGCATTAAGTGGCAACAACCACTAACAAAAGCCAAACATATTCACTTGGTCTAATGCTATTAGTATAATCTATCTAACTAATACTGAAATAATTTTTACTCTTGAAAATGATGTTGGAGTATTATCAACATTTTCACAATATTCCAAAAGGTATTCACAGCTTACTAGCTACAACTGAATAAAACTTACTAACTTCTTGATTGTACTTTACAAATTTGTCAAAAAGCATATTCTGTACACAGCTACTTGTAGCTAAGATGAAACGAACTTACAAATCAACTGAAGAATAGCCATGACTGAGTTCCTCAGCCGACAAAGGTCGAATTGGTTTATGGATGTTTCCTACAGAAAGTGTAGGCAATGTCCAATGTTCTGCAGTATCTACCGACTGATGTACAGGATGGTCATTGGTAGCCATTTCGTTTGAGTGGTAGCTTACAAATGAATGACAATCTTCACTGGAAGAGGAATTAACAAGCTATTCTAACCATCACTTCCTCGCTGTAATGGTTCAAATCAACAGTAGCAGAACTCTGCCAACATGATCTCAACATCAACCAATTGATGGTTCAGAGATGAGGAGGAAAGACATTATTCAGCATCAATTACCATCCACACAGGACAAACTTTCACTCTTTTTTCCACTACTGGCTTCAAGCCAAAGTTGCTTAGCACCGTTTAGCATGTATTATTTCATTAGAAATGAGATTCACAAATTGAACTTCATCTTCCAACAACTTAAATGAGGGGATAATGATAGCTGGTATGTACACTCATCATGGTTGTTGACCATCCTTTTTTTAACACAATTGTATTAGGACCAAAATATTCATTGAAACGACGATTCATAAGTCACGTTTAAAAAAAATTCAACTGCCATTCTGTATTACTGCATAATTGTTTCTCACTTACTGAATGATTATCGTTTATGATTTGAGGTAAAAAATCTGCAGAAAAGCTAGTGTAAAAAGGCAATAGAAAAAACACAGGCTACTACAAAAATTTATAGCAGTGTTACTTAAAATAGACCAAATAGCTACAATGTGAACAACAGCTACAGTAGGGTCTGAATGGTGGTCATTCAGACTATCATTCCATTTTATCTAACTTTGCGATTCAAATGCAATATTTTATCAGGTGCATTCAGTGTGTGAATGATTGGTTGACGGATTCCACATAAAGTAGTATCTTTTTTATGAACATATCCCATGAAAAGTGAAATGAAGTACTTGCTTTCATTTCACTTGAAAATTTGCAAAGACTAAAAGAAGACAAAGCTCGAAGTGTTGATCTTGTGAGTGAATGAATTATTGTGATATTAACTCTTAACATTCATATTTATATTATTTAAACACTATATTTTCTTATTGTGCGACTGTCTTTCAGTCCCATTTAGTTTGGATAATGGAAACAACTGCATTTTCTGTTTTTCAAAGACACTGTCCACAATATCCAAATTCATGGTGGGTAGTGTCAAAATTCTGTTCTTTCGCATTGTGCTGTTATAAGAATCGCCTCCCTTTTCACAAGGTTGCCTTGTTACCTGCAAGGCGCCAAGTGGATGAGAGGCTGTAAAGAATCAGCAAAAAGTAGCTGTCCTTCCTCCAAACAGGCTCTGCCATGCTTGCCAAGTGTAACAGTAAATGCAAGCAGGGAAAATAATACAAAACAAGGATGACAACGTCAAATCAAGAACAAAGCCATGCCACGAAGTTTGCGCCTAACGTACAATTAATACAATTGTACTGAATTGAATTCAAAATTGGTGTTTACATTAATTGCCCGTGGAACGATTTGCTTTATTAAAAGTGTATTCTGACTTTCAACCCGTGAACCTCTATTGAAATACTGCATGAAAGATTTAAAAAATATATATAATTGAAATCTGTCACAAGATTTTAAGCATATAGTTTTTACGTGATATGTCATAAACAAACTATGCTTAAGAATTTTTATAACTACGAACGAGGTATATGTACTTTTCTTCTTTTCAATATAAAAAAAGGTGAGGATGATCATAAAATTAAAAGAAAAAAAAAGGCAAATGTAATTAATCTTGATCATCGTTCCTTTGTATGCTGGATGAATAATTGAAGACTGCTGTCAAAATACATTTGCGAAGAGATTCACAGCAATCTACTGTGTCACACCCACTGTTCTACATCCACTGACTGAGCTACTGAAAACCATGCTGAATAGCGACTAACCATGAGTAAATATCATGGCCTGAGTTTCAAGGATTTTCACATAAGTACCTGCGAGTATTTCTTACAAGTTTTGTTGAGATATCTCTGATCTAGCATCTAGCCACAATAATCTAACCACAATTGAAATAAAAAGCCATCGAACGATAAGCTTAATAAAGTGGGCAGGTTTTGAGAACAGGATGTTTTCGTTGGCTAGCTTTTACTTCTTATATTCCAGGTACATCTTGTTGTTTTTTTATATACTAGGCTATTAATCTTATCTTCTAAAAGATTAAACTCGGTGAATGTTTCTACTCTATTAACAAGTGTATCCTCAGTCTGCGTGGTATATTTTCAAGTTTGTTACAGAAATAAAACAAAAAAACGTGAAATTATTTTTTTGTTGTTCTAGACAGTACTGTATTCGCACGCTCATTAATTTTTATTACCGAGTAAAAAAAATTGTAAAAAAACTTAGGGTATTTCAATTTTACAATTTTTAAAACTAAAAATAAACAAGTGCACGTAAAGAAAAATTGTGAAATTTCTTTTGGAAATCGTGCTCACGTTGAGTTTCAAATGGTCGTTTAATTTATGGTAGTATTTCACAACAACCCCACTAGGACTATTAATTCTATGCGTATAATCGTGAGCAAACAAGATAATTCAATTTACAAATTGCAAGTTAAGTTGCAGGGGGAAGAATATTCCATTGAAACCAAGTTCTATAAAAAAAAAACAAGCAACTATTGCAGCACCAGTAATAGCTACTAATCTTTTTGATCCCTAATTGATGAATGAAAAAAATGCTCATTGATATCGTTGAGTAATGAACTAACAAAAAGCATTATTCTCTAAACAAAAAATGTCTGTGATGTTTATTTTGTACACACTCTTAAGATGTTTCAGATGCAATGTCCAGCATGATTCACTACAAATGTTTGTTTTTGAAACCTCAAAAAAAGAAAATGACCCATCCAATCAAGTATACCATCTATTCAAATCATGCGATTTATTTATTTCTAATTTTCTAAACAAGACACCAAAAAGTCTGCTCTTGCATTATTGGGGTTTGTTAGTTGGAACCACAAGTGTCTTGCTAGTTAACCAATCAGATAAATCATACTTCAAGAAAGAAGACTCATGTATACCTTGTATACATTTTTTACTCAAGCTGGTTCATAAATTTGTGATTTAAGATCAGCATTGTGCAATCATGTAAAGGCAAACAAGAAAAGACTTGAAAGGGCAAGGGAACAACATTTGAAAACTTCCAAGAAATTAATATCCTGCTCCCTCATCGAGTAATAAGACGAAAAAAAAATTGCCACCGAAAAGGGACTTTCACTTCTAATTTTTACAACATTAGGGGGAAAAAGATTGTATAATTTTAATGGACGTTAATTTCATGGCAGAGTGAATAGTCAAGGTCAGGGTTTTGAAAATTCTGGAGACACACACAGTGAGAGAGAAGCAGCTGGTCAGCAAAGTCATTGCAGAGGAAATGGGTCAAGAGAGAATGCAGACGGGAGAAGAAGTCAACAACCTGCTGAGAAATAGGCACCTCACTGAGCCAAACTCACACTAAGGACCAACAAATAAGATAACAAACAGTCAATACCAACTGGCCAATGCAGCGAGCCTCCATTACTTGGGAAAATAAACCTGCACTTTATTAACTCAATACTAAGTGGTGAAATCTAATGGCAATTGCAAAACGCTTAATGCCATCAGTGTTCTTCTACCCTTCAACGCCAATTCACCAATTAAACAAAAAAATGTGAATAGAGAAAGTATTTTTGATCCAATGGCAAAAACATGTTTTACATGTACACGTAAAACATTAAGACAATGCCAAACATTTATATTCTTTATGTGATATTATCCTCAGTAAATTCATGTGAAATTAGACCACATATTCTTGATAATTTTCATTGAACTAACATCATCATGGAACTTCAAAATACATGACAGCATTCAGTCTGTTATTCTGGCAATTGTACAAAAGTATCCAATATAAAAATTTATAATACCAACCTGATGTGATGACAGTATCATCACACAGTAGCTAAAGATGGTTTATAAAATTATAAAGTTATCAAATATGTTTATTAGTAAAAATTTGCCTACTGTTTCTGGCAGAAATACACCAATGAATGCTTATCAATTTCCTTAGATTTTCATAAACCATGACTTTGATTAATGTTGCTCAAAATGTTTTGAATGAAATTTCGTGGGGATTACTGTTATCTAAAAAACGACAAGGTTAAATTATGGAAAATAAAATTTCCATTCAACGACGATCATTGATCCTAGTCCAGATGCTCCTATTCAGACAATAGCCAATACCAAATTCATGACATGTAGAGGACACAATACACGGCCTTTCCTAGCGCTGGTCTTACAAAACACCTGCGTTGTCTCATATACAAGAATAGACCAATCTCGGTGACTGATCATAGGTGTCTTGTCGACCGCAATGACATCCAGCAGGACATCAATCACCCACCAACCAGCAATTCCATTTTTTTTCTTCTTCCTTAAGCACATGATCGTAAAAAAAATTTAATTGATTCGTCATGCCATCGGCAGGTTATACCACAACTTGAATGCATTAATATTCAGTCAAAATACCACCAAAAAAAAGAAGAAGTTATTTTTGATCCAGTGCCAGGTTTTCCACCTACAGGAACTCTAAGGATGAGGAAATCCCATATTTTCAGCCTGAAGAATTTCATTTTTTCCTTCCCTAAACCAGTATTGTTCTTTTTCTTGTCAGATCTCAACAAGGGTATCACACCGTAATATTTCAGGTAACATCTGAGCTAATCTGCTGAAAATGGTTCTGGAGATCACTACACATTTAACGCCTACTAAAAAATATTTTTAGGTATATGACTAACCTCAAAAGTGAATCTAGTTTGGAATACTTTCTTAACTAATCAAATGTCACCACATTTCGAAGGTAGAACTTCTCTAACTCGAACATCTCAAACTCGATTTTTTTTTTCGGTTCCTTGGGTGTTAGAGAAGTTTGACTGCCAACATTTCTTTGAATCACATAAACATCTAATACATATACAGTATATATATATAGAAAAAAATACACAACGTGTAGATTGGAATGTTTGTCGTTATCTATGTTTGTATGATCAGTGGTATAATAATAAGTGAACAAAAAAAAAATAAATAAAATAAATCTGTCAAAGTATGAAGTTGTTCCTAGATTTAATTGTGGGAAAAAGCCAATTGAGGATAGTGGAACTTTAACTCTCAGCCCTGCGAACAACACTGAGAAATCAAAGGCAAAAAAAATCTGCTTGACAAGTTCATGCATATTTGATGAAAATCCATTGAATGTTGGGAAGGCATCCACACAAAAGCAACCTTAACTCTGAAACACACTAGGTCAGGTGTACTAGTGATGGGGAAGCAACTATACGAGTACAATATATATTTAAAAAAAAAGAAACCAGAAGAAAAAAACCATCATCATTTGAGCAGGTGAAAGAGGCTGTAAATTTTTTGTACTACCCAAATTGAGAGAATCAACATGAAGTTTAGTACCGCCTTTGTCATTAAAGTCGACCATTTTTCCTCCATCCTGAATGTGACGAATAAACTTATTCTACGATTTGAATAACGCATGCGTTTGAATGATGATTTCAAGCCCATTCAGGGTTGGCCACATTCATTCGAAAATACAATCAAGTTAGGACCCTTGCAAAATTAGACAAACAAAAAAACTCGCACCCTATATACTATACATGATTGTACAATGGCTCTCAATTACCTAATCGAAGAAAGAGATTAATTGTGTTTTACCTATCTGTTGTTGTCACATTGTCAAACCAGTAGTTTTCAATTCCCATTTTGTTTTGAAGCAATATGCAAAACTTGTGCTCAAGACCTTCATAGACAATTACTGTCCTTTTAATCTAACCAACCCAGCTGAACAAAGATTCTTCCCGTGTACACAATTAGAAACAAAAATATCCTAACCAATGACAGAATTCTTGCAACCTGCTGCCAACCTTTTGGAATTAAACAAACGAAAGACAGCCAAGTGTTGCCATTAGAAGCAGTTACAAGGACAAGAGCCAAAACTTCCATTTTAAAGCTTTGCAAGCAGATCAATCACTGACCTTCGTTATAGCTGGCTGATTCACTTCATTTAATTTTTCATTCAAAATCATTCAGATTTAATCTCATTAAGAAAACAAGTTATTTATGGCACGGCTTTAAGAGAATGCAAAAATTCAATAGTTTCGTTGCATTGCATAACATTAAAACCAAGTAACCGGTAAACATGTGCACAATACCGAGAAGTGATGTAGGCTACAGGTGCAACTCATCCCCATTCCGAATATGATATACTAATGCACACAAAAGACAAACTAATCATGAAAATATGTTTCAAAATGAATCTAACCACTCTTATCACGTGAAAATACCAAGTTTACAGACAGTTTTTCACTTTGTTTTCAGTTTTAACAGAATAAACTAGAATCCAGTAATGCACAGATAGGTAGGTAGGTAGGTAGGTGATTGGTTTTTACGTAGACACCGACTGGCCATAGGACTATGTCCATAATGCACATAAAATAAATACCTGTCCCATGAAACACATAGTACACGCACTGTGAAAACGGAGTAACCAAAGATAAAAATCATTCCATCTTAATTAACAAAAAATAAACAACATCCATAATATTCTCGATTCTTATGACTTGTTTCACTACACCTGCTAACAATAATCAGTGGCATATTATCGTTTCCAAAGGGGAAAGTATCTTTCTTGCACAGGCTAATTCAAGGTGATGCTAATAAAGTACCAACAGAAACCATGACTTACTTTGCATCAAAACCTTCAAATTCCTCAGCTTGTTCATCAATGGTTGATTCTAAATCCAAATAGCTGCCATAGTCTCCCTGGACATTGTTATGCTTATGCAGCTGGAGGGTGCAGTCATCCAACTGTAAAAACAAAATAAAAGATGAATCAGCAAAGAAATTGGAACTTTCAAAGATAACATCCACATCCATTGTCCCTGCTTCATTAAACACCTGATATCTCTGCAATCAACACTGTTTTTTTCACCACGTTACATATACTACTAAACCATATTTAGTCTGTAGTCGATACATAAAACTTATGCAATGCCGCCTCACAACATCGAGCATGATCATTTGGAATCGCATTAAAATATCATGATATCCGATTATTCAACATTCGACACCACTGTTCATTGCGGCAGTTTTTGCTTTCAAATATTTCAAAAAAGTATCTTTGGCAATGAAATTTTACACAAATGCGTTCGAACAAGTTTAATTAGAAATATGACGAGAACGTAGAAGTTGTGTTTTGTTCTCTGGTTTCTCTTGTATAGCTACTTCTATTTCACATTACTATTTTAAATATCATTCACAAAATTCCAATCAATGGAATGGTAATGAACGTAATACATGAAATTCGATTGTTTTTGATTTTCTTATAAAGTCATAGGATCAACTAAGGTTAGCATTTTTTTTCTCATTATGTAACACTCATGTTTTTCACCATTAAAATCTTCAATCATTATTTTATGTAATACTTCGCAACTCGTAAGAAAAGAAAACCGTTAAATTTCATACAGTAATCATCCAATGAAATTCTTTTATATAATACCTTTGCTAATAAAGAATATTGAAAGAAAATCAACTTTAACGCTTGAAATAACGCCGAGTGAAGAAAAAAAAAACACGTGAAATGTGTTGTAGTAGTTTTTTTATGAGAACATTTCCCAGTGTGACCATCAAATGTTGCCCTTGCTTAGAAAATGGAATTAGTTCATGTGCCTATCTCTTCTTAATAACCTATTTCTTTTAATGAATGCAGCATGTTTGAGAAAATAAAATTTCATATAAGAGTAAACCTGAACATTGAAAAGTATTTTTAAACCAAATAAAATCACACACAAAATTGTAAAAGATAGCCATTTGGAATTCAAATGCAAGACTACAGTAGAGTTACTGTATATCTTGAACAAATACTTCAAATCAGCAAACAAAATTGTACTTAAAAAAACAGAATAGCTTAACATAAAAAGAAGTTTTAAAAATATTACCAATAAGTATTACAGAGGAACAATCGCGATTGGTTAAAGAATTGTCACCAGTACCTACTTGTATTCGACCTTATTTTATATAAAAGTTGAACCTAATTTTTCTTATGACATTTGAATTCCAATGTTAACACCCGACATACAAAAAAAAAAAAAAACTCAACCACCACCAGAATATGGAATGCTATATCGCACATGTTGTATAACAGCAAGCATGACTAATCTTCTAATCTTCAGCAATGGATTTTTGCCTACATTTTATTGATCTAAGGCCAAAACTATAGTATAAGCAAAGAGGATGAAAACCATCATCAGTGGTTTTACCATGTATTTTGGATTGGAGATTGACTTACTTTATGAGGTGCTTTTAGGAGTCTGTGAACGGCGGCAATTTGATTAATCAGTGGAATGTTCACATTGAAGGTGTAAGAAGGTGGTCGCGTGGGCTCTGGAAAGTTGGCACTCGCAGAAAAGGGATCGATATCATTAAGATACTGCACCCTGCACGTCAGTGTTGCCATCGTCCCTGCATCCCTCATGCAAAATCAATTCCTTGCTGGATGTTGGAATAGATCACACTATAGCCGCAACCACCTGGATCACTGAGTATTTCCACCGGAGTTGTTGAGGAATAAAAATTAAAGAAGCTCCTCGGAATCCAGAGCCCTCCTAGTGGTCTGCCATCTGCACCAGCACTCAGGCATGAAGACAATAACACAAGACTCCAGCAGAAGAGGGGGAGAAAAAAAAAGTGCTTGGAAGGTTGCAGCACTACCACTGAGCTGTGCTGCTACCTTGACTGGAGAGGTGTGTGCAGAAGATAGGTGGAGAAAATGCCAAAGAGATTCCAAAGCCGCGCTAGACGGCGACTGTGAGCAAGCCCGACTGCTGCGGGAGAACAAGCGGGTGGACGTGTTGGCGTTGTTGCCGCAGGATGTATCAGAGGAGCCGTTTGGCATTGGGTCACGTGATGACTCCTCTAGTTTCCCTCCTTCGCTAACAGCCACTGCCGCAGGGTATAACTAACAGAAGCTGCTCAAATACCAAATTCTGCAACACTACTCTCCGGCTGTCTGTAGGAATGCAACAGCTAAGCAACCATTAAATGGTCGAAAATTTAAAATAACCTTTTGTAAACTATGTGGGAGAAAAAAACAAACTTGCGTCAACTGTTGCATTCATTGGACATCCTGAGTTCTCAATGATGCAACCTGCTAATAATAAAAATTAAAAAGTATATCTTGCAAATTTAACTCAATACGCAATAAACTGTAGATTATGCATACTAATGTTATCTCTTGCGTCAAGATAACATTCGGGTCAACTAACAGTTCCTCTTTACCACCGTATCATTTCATAATGGCAATCGTTCATAACCGATAAGGCAATTGATTATACAATCCATTCATAAACCCAAATAAGCACTTTTTTATGTTTTGTTAATATTTATGCCAAAGCCGGGCACCAGTGCCTCATAAATGCAAGTGAAACTCTTATTAGCAAAGTGATAATTACATTGAAGCGAATCGCCATGTACCACCAAATCTTCAAAGTTCAATAAAGTGATATAGTA
Organism: Cryptops parisi; assembly: GCA_034695005.1. Taxonomy (NCBI): domain Eukaryota; kingdom Metazoa; phylum Arthropoda; class Chilopoda; order Scolopendromorpha; family Cryptopidae; genus Cryptops; species Cryptops parisi. The sequence continues at coordinate 36,305 of JAQIWH010000477.1, read as the reverse complement.
CAATTTCCGATTTTAATTACACCACTCTGTCATCTTAAACAGTAACAATCTTCATCTTTTTTATCCCACACCATCTTTTCCGTTATTATCTGTCTGTGATGATAGCCTCCAATTACTTTTTACACCTTCGCAAACTACAAATGGCATATTAAGAAAAAGCAATGAATGAATTTCAAAAAAACAACGCACGTATTCATATCCAAGAAGCCATAGATAGCATGCCTGCGTTCATTTGTATATTTATTCTGGCAGAGATCAGCTGATATTCAAGAGCAGCAAGGTTGCTAATGAGCGAAAGCATGAAAACATGCGTATATCTGATGATAAATGGAGCAGCCACGGTACTGTAGTACGTTTAAGAGTTGATTTGCAACAAAAGCGCTATTTTAACTTCATGGACACACCTCGAAATGAATTTGAATGGTGCTGCCAAAGTTTGAAAGTGAAGGTAAGGTAAGAATGTTTATATAGCATCACCCATTGTCTTTTCACCAGTATTAAAAACAACAACAACAACAACAAAACATTGAAAGATCCAAGTACAAACTGCCAAGATATTAATATCTTTCGCCCAAGGACTGCACTGGTTTCACTTATCAGATTTTTCACTCAATATTTATTGATATCTTATATCAATCAATAAAAAAGTTGCACAATTTTAAAAAAAAGAAATTGTATTTTTTTTGATCAACATTAAGACGGAAACAATGATTCCAACAAAGGACTTCTTCATAAGGTGAAAGCCTTTCCTTCTTAGTCCAAAGAAAAAAGAAGAAAAAAATCAGTTTCGCGTGTGTTTGTAGAAGAGACGAAAACAACTCGTCATTGGCTTTCCATTTTAATCAGGGTCTTTTCCGGGACAGATTACATAGCCAATGAGTGTACCTAGGCTGCAATTCACCTTCCATATACGTCAAACGTCTCACTTTAACTACCCGAGTCGAATGTATGATTTCCAAATACAACGTAATGATTCAGGACGACTCAATTGACTAACCTGTATAAATTTGCGGCTAATAAATCTAATCTTAATTTTCACATGATAGAAGGAGCATTACTATTTCCCATCTATCTGCATAATTTTTAACATTTCTTTTATCATAATAGTAATATTTTATAATTAAACTTGAAATTTTCAACACAATCTAAGAAAACATTTCCATCTATATTATGGATAAATAAAATTATGCGTGTTTTTTTTATAACACTGAAAGTATAAGCTAAAGACAAGAAAGAAAACCTATAAGGATAAAAACGTTAAAAGGAGAAGAATTTTAGCTGAAAGTGAACAAGGTTAAAATTAGGGGAATACACGGCTTTCTATTTTGAGTGCAATCACAGAGATTTATTCAAAAAAAAAAAAATATTGAAACATAGACACTGGCAAAATGCCACTAAAAAGAGCCACTGCAACCGAAATGTAGTACAGCAAAACTGGAATGTTCAATTTTTTTCTGATCTGAACCAAATACAACGCCGGAATCACTAATGAATATCAGGCGGTATACAGGAAACTTTCCATTTAAATGCAGTTATTATTACATTAAATGCGGTTATTACTATTATAATAAAACAGCATTTTCTTACTAATAACTCTTAAAACTGCTGGAATGTAACCTTAAAAAGGCATTTTTAAGCTTAAATTCGTGTTAAAACAATTCATATTTCCCGTGATTGTGTTTTGCATTTAGATCCATCTACACAAACTAGAATATTCATTTTCATACTTAATGTGATTTTTGTGTAGTTTTTATTTGTTTATTTAAAAAGCTGATAAAAACAGTAAAAAAACCTAAGTTTTTGTTCCGCCAAAGTGAAAGCTTTTTACCACAGGAAGATTCAGGCAGATATTGCGTTGATTAAGTACACACAACGTTTGATTTATAGCTCCGTACTCTTATCAGAACCGAAAGTCAAGCGTAGTCGGCAAGAGCCATGGCATGTGGCAACTTACAAATCTCATTGAGATCGCCATATTTTTCAATCAAATTCAAGCATTTATGGTAAAAGTTGAAGATAAACTAGTCACACGCTTATTTAAACCTGACACTGGCAAAAAGGTGTCACAACAACACCACGTCACATTCCGAGAAAAGGCTATAACTGATGTATGATCCAATGACTGACTTATTTTGATCTACCAAACTAGGTTGTTGAATACCGGATAAAGGTTTCAGGCCACTTTCTCTCAGTATTCTTGATTGGGGGAAATTTTAGGCCACTTGTTTCGGTAATGACTTTCCTTCAACAATCTAGTCTTTGTTTGTTAACTACAAATGCTTCTTGACAAACGAAATATAAAAAAAGACGCAGGCACTTGTACCCTGTCATTTTCTACATTACAGCAACACAAGAACTAATTCTACCCAATAAAAAAACACCTATTCAGTGCAGGGCTATAAACTTAATAGATTTCTAAGATCAGCTTTGATCAAACATGAATGGTGTGGAATGCGAGTTACAATCAGAAGATAAAAGACAGACGATAAAGTATCGTTAGGCATTACCGGTCACAGTCATTCTAGCCGCCTTTACAGTCATAAAAAAAAAACCTTCTCACTCACTGTAATGTAAACTAATGTAATGCTAAATTTCCTATGCGAATTAAGTGTTTATAAAAATGTTCTCATAAACATTCTAAAGCCACAAGTGATTCCACAGAAAGCGCAAAATGTTCTGAATGTACTGTTCCGCCAGGTAAATAAGATTTTATCAAAGCTTTCCAATGACCCTGTATTCTGTAAACATTTTTCATACAAGAATGTATGCTGATAACAACCCAATACATGCATAATTCATTAATGGAATCCATCACCAAGTGAGGGTATGAGGATAATTGATGGTTTTCTCCACTATTTTATAGTGTTGTCACCTTTATCATTAAAAAATTGCTTGAAAGCAATGTACAGTCGAACCTCGTTAAACCACCACCACTCTTTGCCACTAAGAACACAGAACCGATCGCACACATTAAATCGTCTGTTAAAACCGCCACTCTTGGTCACGTCAACTTTTGTTGAGTACCAAAAGTGATGTTAAAGGTTTGACTGTATTGAAATCTTTGATATTTGAACTTTTTAACAAAAATAAAATACAAATGTCATCAGGTACAGTACGCTCGCTATTGTAAGTGCAATTATGTTAGGACGTTACTTATAATGCCAAAAACTAGTAAGATTTTATTTGTAATACATGTGCAACCTCCATAGCATAACTAGCATTATATTTTTCACAACACATTCATGGTTTCCTGTTTTCAAATGAAAACCTTTCTGGGTTAATGCTAGGTTGTTTTACAATTCGCTAAATACCGTTATTATTAATGATAAAAAAACTATCTATAAACAAGTGTGATCCAAAACTGTAAAACCATGAAGATTTAATAAGTACTTAACTGTTCAGATGACATTTGAAAGCAGTTATTAACAAATCTTACATCATTTAACAACAGCATAAAAATCGGAATAAAATGAGAACTGCACAAGATACCACTTAAAAATATATAACATTAACGCCTGCTTGGTTACCTTTAATATTAATGATGGGCAGATTAAGTAACTGGAACAAATGAACCACGAGTAAAACTTTGTGGTTTGTATCATTTTTATCTAAGCCATGATTAGATGATACAAATCCCCAGTATAATCATAAATAAAAAATGATTTAGACTGAGAAAGTGTAACAAGAAATTGTGCATTATTTATGCAGTATCATCCAATAAAGAATTTCTGATCTACCATGTACAGCAGGACTATAGCAAAAAAAGTTTTTGAGGGTCAGGCAAACACTTAAATCATGGTGAGTGACGGAAAACATGATTTTTAACATAGGTAGTGCTACATTTCATGTCGTTAACTTTTTCGGGGAGAGGGCTTGGCACCCCCCTTGCTATGGCCCTGATGTACAGTGTATAAATGTTGTTACAACTAGTTAAGATAAAATTATAACATTTTTTTACTCACCCGGTTTGTGGGAGCTTTGGTGAGTTGGCCTTTCATCTTTTGTGGGAGTCGGATCCGAACACCACTGGAATCAATTTCTTCAGTATAGGTCTCCAATGTTGGGGCCATGGCTTTATTTTCTCGTATCCGAACAGCCGATGAATCGATCTCCTCAGTGTAAGTTTCCACGTGTGGTTTTATAGCTTTGCTCTCATGCACTTTAACAGCATTAGCATCTATTTCTTCCAGAGCACTGGAACCGGTGCTTTCGGAAATGGACCCAGATCCACTGTGCCTCTTATGCGTTGCAGGGACATCTTCCTCAGACGAGCTGGTTTCCGTTTCTTCAGAAGAACACGGGATATCTTGTTTTTTCATCTCCATTTTACCTTGAGTATTTGATCTCATGATGACTGTAGAACTACGAGCACATTCGAACGGCTTTCGAAAATCGGTTTTTTGGCCGATGGGACTGACTGGAGATGGAAGGCCCAACATCTCGTCAATGTCTCGACATTTTCCAATGAAAGTTTCAATTTGTATTTTGGCTTTATTCTTATCTTTTTCAATAGCATTGTCAAGTTTCTTTTCAAATTCTTCAAAACTTTCAGTGCCATCATCACCGTCGTTAAGAAGAGAATCGATATCTTTTACAGTACCGATGAATTTCGATTCAGCATCGGTGCTGTTCGTTGCATTCGCATTAGGAGTGAGCTTCTTAGATGAGGAATTAGTGACTGGAGTACTTTTATCACCAACAACGTTCTGACTTGAAGCAGAACGTTTAGTGCTTGATGCATCATTTTTACTAACACTTGATGTTGATTTGTTGCCTACGGCGTTATTGATGTTACCACATGATTTGCTGTTTGTGACGCTACCTTTTTGCCACTTGGGAACAGATGATTTAGATGATGAAGTTGATGATCCAGACGGAGATTTTGAAACAGCATTAGGAGTACCAGTAGACGTTTTTCTCCATCCCTTTGCGTCAGAATCTTTGGTTTCAGGTGAAAGAGGGGTAGTAGGTCCCCGCTTTTCTTTATCAGGAGAAGATCGTTTATTTGACCCTTGAGCAATGCTTTCCTTTGGACTAGTTAAGGACTGATTATTTTCTTGACTAGCGCTTGAACCCTGTTTCCAACCTTTGGAGGAATCATTGGCTTGAATTGTTTTTAGTTTTGCAAGTGAATTTGTACTTGGTGACTTCTTCCACCCTTGGTTAGTTGTGTTAGTTCCTGGAGAAACTGTGTTGGTGCTTTTGGATTGTGAGAGTGCACTACTAGTGGAACTAGAAGTTTTAGTTTTTGAAGCTGAAGAACTAATTCGCCAACCATGTGGTCCAAGTTTCATAGTACAGTCACTATCAGTTCTCTTTATTGAAACAGGCATGTTACTCGTTGTGGTTGATTGTGTTTCCGTTTTTGAGTGGTCTTCCTCTTCTTCCTCTTCTTCTGATTCTTCACTTTCGGATTCCTCTTCTTCCTCACTAGACGATTCTGCTTGCTGTTTTTTAGCAGTGTCCTTCGACGTTACTGATGTACCAGTAACTTTAATTTGTACGGGGATAGGACTAGTTAGGGCAGATTTATTATTCACAAGATTTTCCTTGGGAACATCTGAAACCTTTGGCTGAAGTTTGTTACTCTTGTCATCACTAGAGTTGCTTCGAGATGTCAAAGGAGAGGTTTTTTCTCCTTTATGATGTTTACTGGAATCCAGAAGATTTTCTTTGGAACCTTGTCTTTGGGGTCGTGGTGGTCTGTCATCTAGAGTTCCTTCGTGAGAACCAGCACGTTTAGAGCTATCCTGATCCAATAAATCTTCCCTTGAGCGGTTACGACGAGGCCGTCGAAGCCTCCGAGGACTCTTCTCGTCTTCACTTTCGTCAGTACTATCACTATCGTGGGATCCTCGGTCGGCTAACTTGCTTCTTGAATGAGTTTTACGAATGCTGCGTTCATCTTCAACATCGAGTTTAGATCTTGACAAATTCCGAGCTATTCCACGATGATCCTCGTCCATTTTTCCTTTTGAATGTGTACGTTTCAATGCAGGGGATGCTTCCCTAGATCTAGGTTTCTCAGGTTCGCGCAACAGACTAGTCCTGTCTTTTCCTTTTTTCTCTGTTTCTCTTTTCTCTTGTTGTTTTCGGTTGTATTCTTCCATTTCCTTTGCACTAATGTTCATGTTTAGCACAGATTTTCTGAAATCTTTTTTCTCCGATGAATCGTCCGCTGATGCAGGTAACTTGCTGCTGCAAGTACCATTCACCACAGGTGTTCCATTGGTTACGACAGGTAGGTGACTGCTGTCCTTAGGAACTGACTTTGCTGTACTAGATTTATTTTCATCACTTGACCGTGGAATATATATACATGATGATGGCCGAGAATATTTGTTGTAATAACTGGGTCTCGGTAAAGAAGTAGTTGATGTAGAAGAAATTTTCCATCTAGGAATTTCCTCAGGATCAGTCTGTTGAGAGGCATCACATGTTTTACAGTTATTTTTCTTAGCTTGTGGCACTTTTTGTTTCACTGAAGAAGAAATTAAGCCAATTTTTTCAGTGTTTATGCGTACTTGACTAGGTGAAGTTGCACGACTTATGAGGTAAATGCACACAACATCCTCATTGGGACTGTCTTCTTCATCCGACGAAGAATCGTCAGAAGTAAAATCCGCTGGAACTTTGTTCGCTTTTGGCTTGCGGGATTCATCTTTGCCGTTGGTCGCAGATTCTGCCTGATTCATACCAGAACGTGCAAAAAACGAGGACTGCTGAACTTTCTTTTCAGGAACATTAGACTTTTTTGTTAGATTTTTATTAGATTCTTCTTTACTGGTACTTCTTGTGTATGTTGGTACATAACTGCGACCACTGGTGGCACTGTTACGACTGAAAAATGAAACACAAAAATTACTTGGTAATCCACTGCAGTGAAGAATCATTGACATGTGATCAGAGAACTTCTAATTTCATGTTCTAAATTCATATTATAGATAAATTCCAATGTTACAGAGAGTACAAATATCTGAAATAACTAAGGTTTGAAATTAGCTTGCTGTCATGCAAGTCATATTTAACAATTTCCATGTGTACCATTACAAAAGCAATTTAAAAATAAAACAACAAATAAAGAGATGAAAAAACATGTTAACAAACATTCAAACAAGTTAACCTTTAGACAAGTTTAATAACACAGCAGCTAAAGTCCCTTACTAACCTAGGTAAAAGTTTTAACTAGATTAGGATCAGAATAATGATAAACCAAACATGAGATATTCTTTAAAAGCGAGACCCAACATTCAACTTGAAAGCATTGAAACTAGCTCTTTGGCATACTAACAAACAGCTGTAGCCTACAGTTATAAAATGTTATTTCACAGCAACATGCCGTGTAACACTTTTCATTATTTAAGGTGAAATAAAGCACAATTATCATAGTCTAAAAATGACTTTGTATGATTTAAAACTCTTCTGCTGTACCATGAAAGAATTCCTCATAGACTACTATGCAGCTTGAGAATGTAATAGTAGTATAACATGAAGATTCCAATAAAACACACACACAAACTAGCATTAAGAACTCAAAACTGTAACAGCTACATACCTTGAGTACGATGATCCATCTTCCCTGCTCACACTCCTTGAGTATGACATGCGATTATGAGATGTTGGTTCTTCCTTACTGTTACTGCGAGAATAGGAACCATAACGAGTAGAACCAAAAGAAGTTCTTGTTGGAGATGCTTCCTTAGTCCGTCCTGTACTTCTGTATGGTGCTTGTGAGGTGTAAGACGGAGTCGTGTTGTAGTTGGAGGAACGGCGTCTGTTGTAATCGGATGTATAACCAGAATTTCCAGTGTAAGATGCACGTCCATAGTCAGAAGCGTAACCCGAACCAGACACATAACCAGATCGACCGTAATCAGATGCATAGCCACCATAATCAGATGTGTAGCCATTATTAGCTTTGTAACCAGTGCGACCATAGTCAGAGGTGTAGCCAGAACCAGAGGCATATCCTGATCGTGTGTAAGAGCTGGGACGCTCATAACTTCCTACAGAAGAGCTCTTGGTAGTAGATGAGAATTTATTGGGTGTATATCCATATCTGTAGCTTCCTCCAGCTCCGGATGATGAGTAACCACCACCGTCAGATGATAACTAAGAAAAAAATTATACATGAATACCCTATTAAATACATCACCTATTCTAACAAAACACCCATTTTAAAGTTATTGTATAATACATTTGGTGCAGTCTTATAAGATACTTTGAAGTTGTGTATTTAACATTATTTCATTATAAAGAAAAACTAACTGCAGTAACAATAGTGTAAGACATGCAAAACTAAAATAATGGAAACTCTGATATAATTAATAGAAGTAGACTTATGGAACTGATGCTACACAACTTAATAGTGCAGGCACATGTGCAGCAGTTATCATAGATCTACCACACAATGCAGTTGTTACACATTCCAAATATTTTTTTTTAAAAAAAGGTTACCATCATATGAATACAGTACTATTCACACACACTTTTTTGCAACTTGAGTTGCCCTTGTCAGCACATTTTGTTTATGTTCTCCATTTGATAACAAACAGCAATCCACTTGATTATGTACAGTTCAAAAGCGTATTGAATGCTTCAAAACATGTGGGTTGTTCCTACGATTAAAGTTTACATGCTGCTTTTCCAAACAAATGCAATTAACAGGTTTTTTAATACACCTCAACCTAGATGATTTATAGCCTCAATGATGGAGATACTTGCATTAGATTATTTGGCTGCTTACATTTGAATTATAGACTGCTCCAAATTTATATATACAAAATGCTGTACCAATACCAGCTTCAAGTAATGGTTTCATTAGTTCCAACATAAAAATTCGTGTAAAAAATAATGATGCTAAATACATGAATTAATTAATACCATAGAAAAAAAATGCAAAATTGCGATATGAAGTCAGGCACAGGATCAAGTTTCGGCATAAATGGCAGTTCAATAAAATAAACAGTCTCAGGAGCAGCTCAAATTTTAAATAAAATTATTTCCTATCTGGCTATTTTTATCAATGTCTTCATCCTCCAGTAGCAATTACGTGTATGTGATATGAATCATCTGTCTAAGTGCGCAGGTAAGAGACATTAATTCATGAAGAAGTTAAATTACGTGGTTCTAGTTATAAATGCTTGAAGATTTTTTGTGCCAAGCTTTTGGGACCCAAAAATATTTTCACTCAACGGATACGATGCCATTTGTTATTGATGTCTCATCTCAGGAATCGCGTGGAAAAGTTGTTGGCGCTTCACTCGCTAACTACTCACCTAGACACACATATCATTTTGTCCAAAATAAGAATGTTTACAACAAATCAGCCAAAATAAGACGCCAACATTGCACCCTGAGAACGGAGTTCAATGCCAATGTTAGTGATGGATGATGTTTCAAATTTTATTGCTGGCTTGTTGGAGCATTTTAGAATGATTTATAAACCTGTTGGATTGAACAGTAGTTTCCGAAGATTAGCTTATGCAAATGAATTCATGGCTAAAACATTAAGATTGGATGAAACTTACTACCAAGATAAAAGAAACCACTTTTAAATTACGGCATCTGAAGCTCAAATTTAAAATCTGAACTGCTTTCCCATCATCTCAAGAAGATGATAACTGATGCCAAACTGCCCACACACAATTCTGGTTATAATCACACCATCTACGTCATTTTGTTCACTTTGGCTTCCACCCAACGACTTTAGTTTTAGAAACTGAGAAACCCACTGGAATTTCAACTCCTTTGCATATCTTAAAGCAACTTTATTAGCTGCAAACCTCACCAGTGATGTAACATCGCACAAAACAAACCTCTTGTGACACACGAAAACTAATTTCAGATCATAAGAAAAACTCGAATCAGAAACTATAAGTACTGACATAAACCGACAGTAATCGGTCAATCTCACCAAAATATACTCACCGAACTGTAGCTTGCGTTTCTCGACATTCCACCACCTGCACTGGTGCCCACATTAGATCCATATTTCGAAGGATACTATCGAGCAAACAACAAAAAACGAGACAACATAAAGTTATTGTTAGGTTCAGATGCACGATATTTTTTAAAAAAACAACAAAATGTTAGATCTGTAGAACTTTAAATAATTTTCATAGTTGTTCAATATCTTTAAATAGAACATGATGCATTTTATTTGTGAAAACACTGTCACGAATGGAAGGTTAAACAGTTAATGTCATCTAATTTACAGAATATTTGTCTTGTGAGGTTAAATTAGATTATTCCTTTCAACTGATGTTGCAGTCTAAAAGTAAACACATCAGTGCAGAAGCCAGAAGTATAATCAAACCCAACTGAACTGCCAACAACCAATCTACTCAGCGAGCATGTTCTATTGTCCGTAGCAAATCAGAATTCCTCATGCACTTTTTTTTTTAAATTCCCCATCAGGGTTTTGTTAATTCAGCAAAACTTCAAAGAACGAAAAAAAAAACCACGTCTGAATGTTCAAGAACGAAAAACTACAGCCACAGTAAGAAATGAAACAAACCTGGGTTATATCATGGTTTCAAACTCTGTTAAATTGTTGCAATATATGCTGAAATCATTTCACAAATGTGGTAGACATTCAATCATAGTTAACTCTACAAAAATTTCATACATATTCTATTAGCTAACTGAAAATAACCATTAGGCCCCTACTAGATGCCATCTTTTTCAATGCAAAAAACTTTTACGTCCTCTAACTTACGTCCTACTGTTACTTAAACTAGAATAAATAAATGTGCGACTTTTATTGAACTTATGAAGGAGTAGAAATTTGGATTTTTAAGAGGGCCACACGACTGTCCACGACTGGCCACACGACTGTCATTTGTCCTTCCTCAGAGTTTATTAAATCGGAAAGTACAGGAATGATGACGTAAATGATGAAGCTGGAACACAATTTTATAAAGCAGGAGGAAACGAGAGAACCACGAGAAAACCTGCCTCGTGGTGTTAGATCCCAAACTGAATCCACATGGCATGAAGGGGAAGCGAACCTGGCACTCCAGCCAGCGGTGAATATTCTGACAACCAAGCCGCCCATGAACTTATGAAATAAATTAAAATAAAATTATAACACATGGATCTAACCTTTGGGTTAGATCACATCATGTGATCAAACCTTAATTCTAATAACGAACTTTTATAATAGGTTAGGAATGATAATACAAGGTAGTTGGAAAGTGACTCCCTATTGAAAAGCTGTAATAACTTTACTAATTATTGGTCAATTGTAGTGAAACAAGTTTTACTGTAGACCATAGAATGTTAAAAATTGTCTCGTGTTAAATGTCCACATAGGCAGCAGCGTTATCCATCAGTTTATGTAATTGTCTCGACAATTACATAAATAGTCTCGACTGACCAGCAGATACTCCAGTGGTATGTTGGTCATCATGGCCGTGACAACCTAGCAAAAACCCCGTAAATAGAATATCGAGCTCTAATGGATAGTGTGTGTAAAATGAGATGCAAAATGAAGCACAAAATGAGGAGGGGCACCATCTTGCATGAAGATGAGGTTGTTGACGTTGTCGCAAGTGAATAAAAATAATAATGCACCATCTTCCAGTATGGTTTAGTTTGCTATTTTTTCCAGATGATTACAGAAACTGGTGGACAATGCTGATACCTATGTGGACTTTTAACTAAGACAATTTCTTCAGTTCCGTGGTCCACAGTGAAAACTTGTTTCACTACAATCGACCGATAATTAGTAAAGCTATTGGCAAATTCCAACAGATACCGTAGTCACTTTCCAACCACCCTGTAGATTTAAATGGGGATACAGAATAATTCATTCGTTTTGTTGTAGGTAATACAACCTACTGTAATACAATTTGTTTAAATCGAAGTAACTACATAAATCTTTTCTTGTTAGCAGAGATGCAGAATGAAACTGCGTGACAAACTTAGAGAATGAAACTGCAAAAAACGTATATCCCATTGGTGAAATACTCCTCTTTTCCACAACTTTACCAATAGCTATCAATGGTCAGTTTAATACAATTTAAATGCCATAATAAAAACTCTAACTCATCTTAATTTGTTCTATTTGAACTTTCTTTGCAAGTACAGCTGCAATTAATTATCAAGTTGTGGATGAAGTTTCTAACTTTGATACTGACTTACATGTTTAAATGATCAGAATATATTGAGACACAAATTGTATCATACAGTAGACTTATGATGTAAGCTTAATGACAGATACCATGGTGCATTGCTAACTTTCACTGATGCTTAAATGATGATGAAAACTCTTTGAAATACCATGTTTTGTTTTGTGTGTCATGACTTAAGATTCGACGCTTTGCATTGCTTACATCTGCTTTTAGCTCAATATTTGGGACAATAATTTTTTTCTTCAACTCACCAAGGACATTGAAAAAATCTTTAAAAAGAACATCCCACAGCAGATATTCTTTTGCTTGAGCAGCAAAAATTGAACAAGGCTATGGCTACAACACACATTGGGTAAAATTCCACCCTTCTTCTCAGATCAAATGAACTCCCAAATAAGAAGTGCATCATCATACTCAAATAATGAGTTCAGTCACCAACAACAAATATAAAATTTTGCCTGGTTAATAATTAGTCATTAAGCCTATCTCTCAGTCCGACAAGGAGCTACGACAACATACTCTTATGTCTGTGTATTCCTATTTCACTTATTTATAGCGTTGCTGATGCGTGTCCATTGGCTGCTAGCGTTGGTGGAACATACAGCATGTATGAACAATTTCTCAGACGAACATAAACGTATTTTGAGTACCCAATGGAAGCTTCTAAACAAGATAAACAGTAACTCTATGAAATAAACACTGACAAAGACCATTGAACGCATTAATAGCTTTAACAGACAACTGAGTGAATCCTTTATTGGACGCTGAGGTTATTGAACGTGAAGTTCTTAGTTCTCAACAGGTATTTTTAGTGAAGGTTTACCACCCCTTGCAGGAGCTGATGATGCTACCTAAATATAGGTGGTCCTGTTAGACACATCCAAAGGGACACTTTTAGAGCCAACAACAGACTATCCAATGATACTCCTACTTGTCGCACGCACCGATTAAGTTTCAATCAACCACCTCGTTCCTACTGGGGGAAGAAGAAACCCTACTACCACACGGTGGCCCAACAAACACATGCTACTCTATCAAGAAGCATTTTTTGTTCCTTGGACACTTTGAAAAAATACGCTGTTCTCTGTCTCGATGAAGGTTCACGACTTGGCAGAAGTGTTCAAAAATAAACACTGAATGCTCCATGTGACAAGGGACTTTCTAATGAATGAGCATTTTACAAGCTTGTTCCTTTCCTACTGATGATGGGAATTTGGAGTAAATGATTTCATTGACAAACACTTGACGTGTTTGAACTGTCTCTGTGTAATCAAAACGTGTTTCCTGGATGTGAAACATTACAGTTTTTTTCCCATAGTGAAAATGAATAAAGCTGCTGAACAAAACCGAATCAATGAAATACACAAAACTGAACGATATAACAACTTCCAACCTTACCTTACATTACAAAACAGACCTACTACATCCGTAATAACTTTACAAACAATTTTGTCATAAACCAGATATTTTCATAGCATTGCTATGGTCTGCTTGAACCAACTTCTATTCCTTATAGTCACAAATTCATAAATAGCCATTGCAAACAGCCACTATTCATTAGCAACATAACGCAATGGTTCTTCCTGTACTAGTTCAAAGTTGGTTGGTAACCAGATGACACCCAGAATTTGAGTTAGTGGGAAATGAGTCAAGACTACTGAAAAAAACCCAAGTAACATGGGCACATCCACACAGTTTCAGTAGACCATAAAACTGTTACAATGTCGAGCTAAAACCATGAGATTTCCAATGCCTATTGAAACTCCTACTCAATTAAAAAAAGATAGTGCTGCTATTATTTAAATGAAACAAAGCCTCACTGAAAACTAGCACCGCACCACAAATCCATCATCGCTATTGGTAAGAACACACCAAAGTGTTGCGGTTTATGACCCAACATTAAAAAAAAAAAATTAAAAGTGAATGTACTGTATACTCACAACAAAGTTTTAAATAGAATCTTTTAAAAGAAAACCTCCACCTTTCTTTTTACAAGAACTGATGCCACCACACTCAGGTGATGGATGCATTAAGAACATGATTAAAAGCGTTAACTTCAAAACAAACCAAACGGCAAGTTGTTTTTTCTTGCTCCTTAAAATTAATTCTCCTCTGAAGTTTGGCATCGGTTTAAGTTTCTCAAACGAGCCTACCCCACACAAAGTGCATCCTCAGCATCATAAAGGTGAAGGTTAGACTCACTGCAAGTACATATCTATCAATACATTTTTACTATAGACAACTGGGTAGGAGGAATAACCTTTGCTTATAAACGAAAAGCTTATCCAAAGACGAGCACTAGAACTATCACTCTTGTTCCAAAATTGCCTGACAACAAGTAGACTAGAAAAAGTAGGGGAAAAAACAATTACAATTGACAACAAAAAAAAAGTTTCTTGGCTAGTGAAAGAAAAATCCACATGGACAATTTGAACCAGTTTGAAGACTACAAGCTAAAAATGTCTAGCTGCTGCCTTCACCGACCTCAATCATGAAACTAAATTGACAATCAAACCAATGTCAAAATTAGTGAAATGACCCAAGTTTTTTTTCTACGTAGAAAAGGAAAGTGCACTTTCGTCCAATAAATCCTTCATTGAACCCTAACATTATGAGAAACTTTTTAGAGTTAAATTCGAAACAAGAAAATTAAATTTCTATTCAAAATTATAGGAAACAGTATAAGATACGACAGGCAAGTATCTTGTTAGTAGTTTAAAAATAAATTTATTATAAAAATTGGAACATATGAACATTACTAACCAAATTTGGAAAAAAAAAGGATTAATTAACCCTCACAAAAATATAAAACGATGATTTATATGATAAGCTTAATCCATCGATGCTTATCAAATTGAAACCACAATAGTTATAGTACGTATCATAGAGATTTAATTTTTGGTAATAATGAATAAAAAATTAAACATTGGTATTGTTTTCAATTGCTATTGCTATTTGTGTTTTCACAGACTACAAAACAAAAATTGAAATATATAACTATTATCTTTCAGCACTTTATTCAAATCAAAGATAATCAACGTTGAGATAACTAATCAGACTAGAAAACAAAGTAACTGCTAACCAAAAGTTAATAATGAAAAAAAAGGTAAATCACTTACTTTTAACTGACTGGGTAGCTGATGAAAGTAAATGATTTGTATTTTTTCATCAACTTTTGATTAGCAGTTACTTTGTTTTCTAGTTATGTCTATTAGGGTAGGGGAATGTGCTAGTCATAACTAATCAAGATCAAAACAACTCCAATAACAAAATTTTCAAGTACACAGTGTGACGTTTTGTTTCTAAAAATATTCTATTGAAATAATTTTCTTAATGACAAACACAACAAATTACTAAGATTGCTACCAATTTTCAAAGATGATACTCCGAGCACTAAATTGACTCTAATCTCACGTAATGACGAAAATTGATTTCACATCAAAGCAAGTGCTACACTCTAAATCCAATAATCCTGATAAAGTGGCCCTCCTCACCCTATTGACTCGTCATCAATGAACACACACATGTTCAACAAAACACTTTCACCTGGCACGCATCATGTTACCTAACCATTTCAACGTTCACTTCTACTATGATTAACTTAGAAAGAAGTATTGAAAAAATTTGTTACTTACATAGGAGCTACGGTAAGCCATGATGTCGATTGTTTAGTTCATTCCGTTTGGTTAGTTGGCGTGGATTATGGTTTTTGGCCGACTGGTCGAAGTGCCATCCGAGCCAAAAGAGAAAAGGGTTGATACAGAGGACCCGCCGAGGTGACTCGCTTCCCACAGTGTTTTCTTCTTCTTCGCTACTTCACTCCAGTCCAGAATGCTTGCGTATGTCAGTTGCTTAGTGATGTCTGCCTGGCTAAGGTGGAGCAACAGATTCGGAGGCTAAATTTAGCGGATGGCGTGCAGCCTGCTCCTCTGAAGCAAGAACGACTGAAGGTACAACAAGACACACGCGCATCTTCATGAGCTGTGGGACAATCTTGTCAAACTTTCACCCACTTTTACTGGTACAAACTTGCAAGCCCAAATGCTAAAGGAAAAAAGAAAATGACGGAATAATTAACGACTGTTGCTTTAAGCAGTGGATGCAAAAAAAAAAGTTCTTTTCAAACATAAAAATAATATTTGTCAATGCCATTATTATAAAAATAGAAAATTCCTCAGGCATTACCCATTGTGCGATAAAGACCTCTCGAGAAAATGAGTTTCGTTTTATACTGAACGGAATGTAAGTTTGTGCTGAACCCAAAAACTAGAAACTTTGTGGATAAACTTTAATACAAACAGCTGTTTCTGAATTTCGACTGGTAACTTTATACTAAGCATCTGTTGTGATTTCGGCATGGGATTCCACAACAAACTCTCTAATATAGTTTTAATCAGCATTTTGTTTCAATATATTGATCACTGTAATCAATGTAAAAAACTTTAAAACTAATGCACATTAAATAAGTGCTAAATTGGTTTAAACATTCGTCCATTTAATCAGATTAAAAATTATTCCATTGTATCACAACAGGATAATCAATAACCATAATTGACACCAATGTGGTCGGTTCATAGAAGCCTCAGTATAGTTTACAAGAATGCAGTTGTTGTTTTTTTGCTGACACCCACTTCCCATGATTTGTAGTGACGTATTTTTTGTCAGTGAAAAATGGTTCCCAATAAAAAACCCTATTGTTCAAGCTCATTGCATAACCGTTTTCTAATAAAACAGAAACAACCCACAGGAGCAATTGCTGTTGATGTGCAGAGCATGGAACTTTGCACTACTTTATGACATCAAAGCTTTTATGCTTCTGAACGCACTTTGTCCTCCAGGAAGTGCTAACGAGCTCAATGGGATGGACAAGAGTCCCATTATTTGGGAAACTAAATAGCGAAGGTCGACAAAATCCATTTCATCATTGGGAAAAACCATTGGAAATACTCATGATGGCAGTGATCCAAATATCGCCGAATAGGCTAGCTAGCTAGAGAACTAGATCAGCTTTTAGGACTTTTGTACTTTTCCATATCACTTCACACCCTAATTTTCGTTTTTAATCTAATAGGTTGCTTGAATTACTTTGATGACACCAAAAGGATGACTATCAAACTCATGAATTTTCTTGTGATCGAAGAAATACAACTATTGTTTGATGAGTGAAAGTGTGAAAGTACCCGATTGTACAAGTACTGTACTGTACTTGTCAAGTTTTGGATCTCATGAGGAAGTACTGTCATAGTTTGTTACCTACTAAATCAATTTCATGCAACGAAGATTTGAAAATGTGCCCAATGATGAGCATACATTGTATCCACATAACCATGATCATCACAATTTTAATCAATGTAAGATGTAACCACCATCACCGACTAAAAAAAAGTGGCACTCACCGTTTCATGTTTCACTGATACCAGTTTTGAGTTTTCTAAGATTTTGTTATTATAGTTTGGCCATTTTAGGTTCAGTGGATCGTCTTCCAGTAAGCCTTCTTATATTTATCGAGTAGTAGTATTTACGATTACTAGAGTTACAATTACTCGGTAATATTAAATTGTTTTGCAAAGCATTTCAGCAAAGAACATATTTCTCCACTCATCTAATGCTACCACTTGATCGTATTTAAAAGCCAGTAGGTACCACCTGCGTTTCACTGATTGATACCAGCCTCGTTACATAATAAATGTCAGAACATCGTCCAACATCTCTTCCACAGCTAAGATAAACACAGCACATGCCCAAACAAAAACGAAATAAAACTAGCAAGTTTGCAGTACGAATGTATCACTTTAAATTTAATATTTACAAATTGAACATACTATTTATCTATAAAAAAAGCTACCCATTCTTCAGTGTTCAATATCTAATAAGCTATCATGAGCATATAGTATTGTGCTGCGATGCGAGTCTTGACATTATTTTAGTGTTAGTGTAGGTACCAAATGTTAGGATAGGACCCATGCTAAAATTTAAAAGATAAGTTTTAAATTCGAGTTTATTTATATTGAATCACTTTCAACTCGAATACTAGATTCTAGAGTGTTGCACAATCAGATAAAATTAATCTTTTTTAAAACCCACGCTTCAGGCATGTAGCCAGGGAGCTGAGGCCCCCTCCGAAGTATAATATATGTATTATCATGTATATTTTTTAAGAAAATCGACCTTTCAACATGCTGTCGATAGTACAAGTAGACCATAGTAGAGTAGTAAGTAGACAATCATAGATTAATCGTTCAGTTAGTTATAATATAACTAGTTTGTTGTTTCATTTTATTTTTTTGGCTGGACTAAAACTAAAAGCGCCTCCCAAAAACATTTGAGCCCCTCCTGAAATAAAATCCTAGCTACGAGACTGCCACGCTTCATTTTCCAATGAATTGTTTTCTTTTTTATTCATAAAACCTTTGCCGTTATTGCTATACATCTGCATAAAAAAGTTTAATGCTAAATGTTTTTATAATAGTGTTTTTAAGTTTTATGAATTTGGCAAAATGTTTGTTAGTACCCCATCTGCAGAATACTATCCAATAGCGCATGGGGCACCATCAAACTGGCATCAGGGTAGATTCAGCAACTCAGTAATAGGATGCCCCTCTCTGCCCTTCTATTTTTATTATATATAAATGATATTCTCTTTACAGTAAAATATGAACAATCCTTTATTTATGCCGACGATTTGATACCGTATTTGTGAACTCTGCTCGAGTGTTCATCACTTGATGACTGAATCACCAATGGCCATTGATAAATTAAATGATTGGGTAAAAACAAATAATTTAAGATTTCGTCCACAAGAATCCAAATATAGTCTTATACGCCATTTTCATAAAACAATTCCTCAATTAACGTCCTCTACTAAACTTTATATCGATAATGATATAATACCTTATGACACTAACTTAAGTAAATTAGGTTTAACATTTGATGAGCATCTCGCATGGAATAAACACATTGCATATATAACAAAAAATATTGCCCCTTTTACTGGCCTAATTCTTCGGTACAAAGGTGCTATGCCAGACAGTAGGTCTTTTACAAGTTCTATATTATAGTTCAATCCAATCTGAATTACTGTATTATCATATGGGGCACAGCTTCAAACTACCTTCTCCAGCCAAAAAAGACTTTTCAAAGCCTTATACAAAACAGCCAATCAAGATGAGACAAAAAAATAAAACCAAAATTCTTAAATGTTTTAGAACGGTATATTATGCAAATTGCAAAAACAGCATAAAAATATAAAAATGGTAGCATCTATGATCATCATATGTGTAGATCTAATCGAACTAACTTAATAAATACTATAATTAGCCCAAGAACAAATACTATCTTTGCCAGACGCTCCATATGGTATAAAACAATTGAAATATGGAATTCTTTACCCAACGCCTGCCGTATGACAATCTCACCTGGCAGTTTTAAAAATGACATTTATAACTTTATATGTTCTAGGAGATCTTTGTCCTGGTGCTTACATATGTAATTCATTTTCTTGGTTTTAGTTTGCATTTTCATTAGGAAAAAAAAGACAAAAGTATATCTATATTTAAATACTATAAATAAATTTGTCTCTTTGATCTGGCATTTTATCATATAATGCTTATTTTGTCCACATACCATGCCTGTTTTTATTCTAAGTCATGTGTTTTATTTTTCTTTTGATTTTTTATATACTGTAAAAGTTTGGAAATCAAGATAAGTATTATCATATAATATTTTATATTTTTCTTTTTGCTAGCTTATTTCTAAAAATTTAGGAATGGATTTATTCATGATGAATCATAACCCATGAGGTTCCTGGTGACCCTATAATAGGTTCTATCCGTTTGGTCTCCTATTGCTTGATAGTGTTTTTATTTCTATTTTTATACTTTGTAGGTTTGTATCTTTTCTTAATTCAAGCAATGGTGAACAGTTAAAAAAAAAAAGAAGAAAAATGCTTTTGGAGGACCAATTTTTGCTATTATATATTTAAAACTGTAATTTTAAGCTGAAACAATCACGTGGGGCAAAATTAGATGCTTTGCCCCTTTATTATTTCTATTTTGGCTGATTGAATGTCTGCTTAGAAACAAAAATGACCACCACTCATTCAAACTTTTCATAACATTGCACAATTTGAAAACTTATAAACAAAGCTATTTGGCACTCTGCACGTGAATTTTCAAAATTCCAACTCTTTGAGGTTATTAAATGGCAAAATAAGAGAGAAATTGGCTGGGAACTTAAATCAAGAAAATAGACTGCATTCTCAAAGATTTAACCGTGGTTGACGTTACTAAGATAAGTGTAACTCCACCACTCCACCACTAAATGCTAGACCTTGTCAGTTCAGTAGTATCATAATATTCCAGTTGTCTGACTGTGCCCCGCTCTCCCCTGCTGTGAAATTTCTGGGTATCGAAAAGTGAAGAACTGGGCCTAAAAATGTTGGTTGGAATAAATAAAATTTTCAAAATATACATAAGTGGAAAAAAAATAATTTTGCGAACTTTTTAATATATTGTCTAATATCTAAGGAGGGTCATCAGAGCCCACCTTTCCATTGGATGTGCTCACACCCTTGCCAGTCTGCCACTGGTAACAAGGCACCAGTTTGTCAAACTCTAGCATGGTGAAAGCGGCTCGAAATCGAGTCATCATTGGCTTCGCTGAAGAGAAAAATCATGTTTGACACTAGTTACAAAGTTATAAAACTAGCATGTGAACTTGCAGACTATTTTGAACCCTGCAAAGTACAGACCATAGCATAGCGTGGCCACATGAGCAAATAAACACCATGTTGAAAGCCACAAGTTTTCATCATTTGTATAAATAAAGCAACTGCCATTTTTTAAAGGTGTGGTGTTTTTACATTCTTGTCATCCACATCTATGAGGTATATTTTTATGTGCACATTAAAAAACATAAGTAGAATTCAAAAAATAAATTAAAAATAAAAATACACTCATATTAAAAAGCAGAAAATTTAAGCATAAAGAATGTTTAGTAAGAACATTATTCTATTATTACCGGTCCATTAATTTTAATAGTGTGTAAAATATAAATGAAATACAAATCTTGATGGGGCTGTAGACCGCAGTCATTTTGTTGGCAATCATGTGTTTGAGATGCCAGCTTTGAAGAGCAATTCAAAATTCACCTGTGAAACAGCGTACATATGTAGTTCTTATTATTTATTCACAAAAAACATCAGCTGGTCATGACCAGGCCTAATATACAGTATATGAAGCACAAATCAATTGTGCAGTATACCTATGTCTATTTTGTATCCTTCTTAAAATAGTTAGCCTATGAAATAGACATGAATTGAAGGACTTCTGGAACACAGCGACAAGCCAACTTTTCCCAAAAATGACACTTTCAAATCAAACTGTCATAGTTACTTTACCACTTCCTAAATTTTTCAGAAAATGACAGCATAATATAGAGCAGTGTTTCCCCAATTAATTGTATGTCACAAAATTCGTTTATATTTTGTACACTATAATGGTAGCCCTTAACTTTACCACATGATTAGTCACTTCCGGTATCCTACAGTACAATCATGCATCCTATTTTGTTTTAGACGATGATGGAAAACAGAAACCAATGGTTAATCAAAGTTTTACTGTACAATGTTTTTAGAAGCATTTGTCCTTCATGCAAAACAATGTCCATTGTCCTACAACTGTTGAACAAAGTGTCTTATTTATATAGTATTTTAAAACATAAACATTCATTTATCCTGCAATTTTTATATTATTATTTATTTTTCACACAATGGTTTAAGTACAAACTGCTTCAGCAGTAAAACTAGATACATTCTTTGGTTTATTCAGTATCTAATTTTATTGCCTTTTATTGGTAGGCGTGTTTTGTTACCTTTAACAGAATATTATAATTCTTCCTTCGATTTAGGTTTGGAAACATCTGCAACGCACCGAAAACCAAGATTGCCAGCAGAACTGTCAGGTGTGTTCTGACTTCTTGCAGCGCAACGATAACGATAGCAAAATTTCTGAATAAAACAAAGACAAACCACGTTGTTAGCAGATGAACTACACTTGCAAAACCTATACCATGATACCAACTTTATTTAAGAATAATAGTCACCTCATGACACATGTAAGACCCTCCTTTCTTCACCTTATCTGTTCCAGCTGAAGGTCCTTTCTAGAAGAATGAGTAGTGTCACACAAAAAAAATTGAATCGTCTTTTCTAGCACATTAATTGATTTGTAGATGAAAATGTGTAATTAAGCACTTCAAAACTTACTGGATTGTCTTGAAAATCGGACGTATGTTTTGTGTCCCACCAGTCACTCGTCCACTCCCACACGTTACCAGCCATGTTTTTTAAACCAAATTTATTAGATGGAAATTCTGTCACCTATCAAATAATAATGAAAAACTCTTTATGCAGTACTCTGTAAAACTGTTTTAATTCAAGTGTCTTCCTACCGGAGCAGTTGATTTGAAACCATCCTCAGCTGTATTTTCAACTGGAAAGTTGCCTTGCCAAATGTTTAATCGGTGTTGATTGTTTGGCATCAATTTGTTTCCCCATGGATATAGCCTAAACAACAAGATCCATGATGAAAAGTTAACAAACTTTTACATTATGTAACCATTAATTTCCTGAACGATTCCATACCTGTTGTCCAGACCACCACGACAAGCATATTCCCACTCAGCCTCGGTCGGAAGCCTCATTTTACGCCATTTACAGAAAGCAACCGCATCGTTCCACGACACATGAACTACGGGATGATCCCATCTAACAAAAAAAAGGTCCACCAACGTGTTTAAAACAAACTGAGCAGACCATTGCTTTCTTCATGTACCTTCCACTGACCATTCATTTGGATATATAGTATTTACATTTGAAAATTCATAAACAAACACTATTTTTAAGGAAAATACAACCAGGTTGTTTACCTGTTTTCAATGTCACTATCAAAGCCTTCAGGATGTTTCCAGGTAGCATTTTGAACTGGTAACCACCATGGAGCACCGGCTACCTAGGACAAACACCAACAAAATACAAGAATGCTCAACAAGTGCAAACAATTTTTATGCAGCTACAAAGACTTGTAGTTAGCAGACAATGACATTGACAATGCAGGATGATGTTCTTCAATTTAATGAACAAGATATAAAATAATTGGTTTCATTTATAAAGAGACATTATTTTATATTAGTGGTCAACCACTGTACTTTATTTGAGGACCCAGAAAATTAATATTTTTCTGCTCCTTTCAATAAAAAGTAAAAGTACAAACTTACAGCTTGAGTTATAGTTTTCTTCACTTTGTCACTAAGCAAAACATCCAGTACAAATGAATTTCCAAATGACTCGGCCTGAAAAAGAAACAACAACAAATAAATCAATCATTAAACTTTTATGGTTCTCACTCTGATCGATTAGAATTATCCTTAAGTTGCAATATAATATAACCATGTTGGCTGCCCCAAAATTGAAGAGCGGTCATGAGGACACCTGTGTCTATGGTTTAGAAAGGGAGTTAGGTTTGAAGGAACGAACCAAATCATTTCAGGGCGGTTCTAAAGAACACCCACCATGTTTAAGCATTTATTAACACCAATTAAGCACTCCCAAAAGATAGAAAATAAGTTTCACTACTATCTTGACACATTTCAAAGGAAAAGAATAAAGAAAAAAGCAAAAAGTATATTTTGTACAAGTTTATGCTAGTGCAGTAAGCACTGTAGAGTTTGAAGAGTTTAAGATGACGTCAAACATGCTTTAAGTTAGTGTCGTTTTGTTTGACAAAGTGGGTATTGAAGAAACAATGGTGTTTGTGCTACATGCTTTGTATTTCTATTGGAGAAAACCTCACATCATCAACAAACAGCGATTCTGCAACTACCATATAGGGTGGTTGACCAAGGTAGACATTCACAATCATTTTTGTTGGTTTTTTCTTCTTCTCATGTTTGACATATTACATTTGATACACACCTACATTTGAACCTAATTTGCCAGATGGGATTGACACACAATTTACAGCAGAACGCATAGGCATACCATTACTTCTAAGTGAACTGTATGTTCTTTTACACATCCTCGATTCAACCTGTTATTTCAATTTGCCTATTGTCGATCAAATAGCTACCTCGGTGACAAAGTTGGTTGCAGTGACAAATTCTTGGAAGTTGGCATTGCTCACTTCATGGACATCCATGTAAAAGGGACGGACACGAACTCTTCTCACGGGTGCTTCCCCGTCAACAACAAAATGTGGTTTATCAGTTCCCATGAAATAATCACCTCCTTCAATTAAGACGACACTCGGGTCGACACGGAAATCGGTTGATTTCAAACTTCCAGCATCATCTTGGTTCTTTTGACCACCTCCAGCATTTGTATTATGGGTTTTTCGAGAAGTAGAACACCCACAATCACCACTGCTCGGCGATGAGCATTGGGAATTGGCAGTTATGGTTAGGCTGACTGAAGACAACAGCAGTACCAATCGAAGCAACATATCGAACAGAAAATCACCTTTCAATTTCCTCATTTACTTTAGTATGACGAATCAGTTCTGTCAATACAGCTGTTGTCATTTTCCTCAGTTCGGTGATTCGTGCGATCGGTGCCAGTGCCAGCCAAACTTGTTGT
This sequence comes from Cryptops parisi, assembly GCA_034695005.1. NCBI lineage: Eukaryota > Metazoa > Arthropoda > Chilopoda > Scolopendromorpha > Cryptopidae > Cryptops > Cryptops parisi. The sequence continues at coordinate 11,537 of JAQIWH010000477.1, read as the reverse complement.
GCCAACACATGCAGTGTCGCAACTTCCTACATTTCAGCTGACAGGGAACATTAACTACCCGTGCAAAGTTTTACCCTCCTAAGAGCTTGATCAGATAAAACTTGAAAACCTTTCTGCCATCAACGACTTTCAATAAATCCTTTTATTCATAACTTCCTATCTCTATTTGTAGTGTTACAAGTGCTAAATATCGTATGACTATGCAAACATAGCAGATATCGCATGATTAAGATTATAAAATTCAGTTGAAACGTTTTGCATTTTAATACCACTATCGCCATCTAGTGACAAATAAGGTTACAACTATATTATCATTACATTACAGATATCGCATTATTAAGCGTTTATTACTATATAGTTGTCAAAATCTGTCACTAAATGGCACTAATAGTATTAAATATAAAAATGTTCAACTTGAACATAATTGATTAATCATGCGATATCTGCAATGGCAATGACCAAACGCGCTTAATAATGCGATATCTGCAATGTTAAAGACTGAACGCACTTAATGATGCGATATCTGCCATGTCAATAACTAAACTTGCTTAATCAAGCTAAATTTTCAATGTTAAGGACTTCACAAGCTTAATAATGCAATAACTCCAATGTTAATTACTTTATAGTCGCCAAACTTTGTCACTCACTACATAGCGCTAGAGATATTAAAATTCGATAACTTCACACAGGTGAAAAACCACACAAATATTCCACCTGCAAAAAGAATTTATTTTGTCCTAAAAACTCATCAAAAGGTTTACACAGGCAAAAAAAAACAACTTCATACGAGTGAAAACCTTACAAAATATTCCACCCGCAAAAAAAAGTTCAGGCTTTGCTTTTGTCCTAAAAATTCACCAAAACATTCACAGATGAAATGTTCCCTGTCTTGAAAAATCATCAAAGAGTTCATAGAGGAAAAAAATAATTATATATTCGACCTGCAAGTTATCTTTTTTTGTGCATGCATAACATTTCACACGGGTGAAAAACTTTACAAATGTTCCTTATCCCACAAATTCATCAAAGTTCTCAAAAGTGAAAAGCTGTAAGTTCAAACTGCTGAAAACCATACAAATGTTCCATGTCCTGGATCAGTCATCAAAGAATTTACAGTGGTGAAAACTTTACAACAGTTCCACCTACAAAAAATTTTCATTGGCTTGTCCTAAAATGCATCAGAGTTCACACAGATTAAAAACAGTGTGTTCATATGGGTGAAATCTTGGAAATGTTCCACCTTTAAAAAAAAGTTCGCTCAGGCTTTTGCCCTAAAAAATCATACAGGTGAAAAACCTTCCAAATGTTCCCTATCCTAAAAAATCTCAGTTCATAGAGGAGAAAAACCATTCAACCTGCCAAGAGTATTTTTTCTTGTGCATAATGTTTGAAAAAACACCAGATTTCACACGCATGAAAAACCTTACTCCCATCTATAAAATCATCAGAGTTCACACAGGTCCATTCAAATGTTCAACTTGCAAAAAATATTTTGTTATGCATATCATTTGAAAGAACACATTTCAGACTGATCAAAAACCAATTTAAACGTTCCACCTGCAACGAGAACTTTTCATACGGCCTGAAAACTCTGGGTTTACAAAGGTGGAAACTCTACAAATGTTTCTTGTCATAATAATCATGAAGGAATTCACAAAAAACAAAAATCTTACGATTGTCCAATCTGCAAAACTATTTTCTTATGCATATCGCTTGACAGCTCATCAGAATTCATACGTGCAAAACTAGATGTTCCTTAGCCTACAAATTCATCAGAGTTCACACAAGGAAAAAACCATAGGTTCACACAGGAGAAAACCCTACAAATCTTGCCTGTCCTGATAATTCATCAAAGAAATTAGAGGAGAAACACCTTACAAGTGTTCAACCTGCTGATGCATATCTCTTGAAAGATCAAAAACCTTACAAGTGTTCGCCCTAAATATTCATCAAAGATCACACAGGGTGAAAACCTTACCAAGGTTTCACTTGTGAAGTGAAAAGTTGTTGATTGGGGGTTGACCTAAAAATTCATCAGAGTTAACATGAGAGGACCATACAAATGTTCCACCTGCAAAAAAAATAAATCTGACCAAGGTCAACCATCACATGAACTCTGTAGGACCAATAGCTCACTGATGCAGAAAAGGTGGTCATTGATTTTTCGACCAAGAGCACAAAATAGTTGTGCATTTGAAACAGTTGCCCTAATTTCTGAAAAACGCAGTTTTCTTATCCTGCCAACAAATTAGCATGTGCCAAGTTTGTTGGGTCAAGTTCCCAGTTGGTCACAGGTGCACACAAATCAATTTTTAAAAAATTTAAGTCTATTTCTAACAATGACTGAAAACGAAGCTATAGTGAAGAAAGAGTATCAAAATTAAAGCATATGCAAAAATTATATTGGAAAAACTTTACAAGAAAAATCATTTTTCTAACAACCGCCAATGACTCGAAAAAATCAAGAGAAAAATTAAAAACAAAACAAAACTACCCCATTATTTTTCAATTATAAAATGAACTTTCATTTATGCATGAAGGAAAGTCAATAACTTATTATTCACTACATTTTGCATCATGTAATTCAGCCAATGTAAATAAAATTTTCACATGTCATCATCGTTCCGACTCGATGCACAATCTAATTTCAGGGAAATCAAACCAATGTAGGGTAACATCATTTTTATCTGATACTTCCAGATAATATCTATAATAACAGCTATGAAAAAATTACACCTGATGTGTTATCTTTTCCCAACCTACTTTTCGAATAAAAATTATCAACTCGACAATTTTATAATCAACACCAAACATGGAGGATTTTCAACCCGTCTCGGAAGAGCTTCAAGAACTCATCTTGTACAAACTATCTAAACACCTTCCTTACTCTATAAAGGTTAACTCACAAATTTACCGTTTGTTAATGAAACTTCTTTTTCATTATGACGAACGTTTCAGGCATATAACATGGCAGTCTACCTACAAGAAGGTTTGTTCACTGAACGACAACTGTTCTACCGAACTTGCGATGACTGCATCGATTCTTCTGCATTTGTGATGAAACATATTTACTTAGGACCAATGCAAGTAAACAACTACAAATGTTTCCTTTTTAAAATATTGTCATTCACAATCGATCTCAAAGACCCACAAAAAAAGTACAATGTTATTAGTTATTGTACCATCAAATAACTATATGAAAAAAAAAAGAATACTTCATTCATGAAGAAACAAAACTATTTTAACATAAGACATGACTTCTACTAAACTAAAAACAAATACAACATGAAATTTTAACATGTTAGTGTCTGTTTAAGAAACACTAATCAAAGTTGTGTTGGCCATGACAGAAAATCTTTCTTGTATGAACTATTTAATCCTTTCGGAAAACTTGAAAATAAAATTGGAAAGGAGAAAAAATAAAATATCACAATAAATGTTACTGATACATCATAAAATTAACACACAAAAAATTGAAAAATCAATTAGGAACCATTCCATGCATCTTATGCCATTGTAGCTAGTCAAAATACCGACTTGGAGGAAACATTGCAAATGTCATCAATGTTTGATTGGAACAAACCCCTACTTTTCAACAGTAAGTAGTAACGTTACATTCAACTCAACTATGTCAACTGCCTGTTGTCAATATACAATATCGCTTGATGAATCTGTAAACAAGACGATGTTTGCAAAATTGAAAATACTATAGTACACACCGTATTTTATATCATGGTTACCATTGAAAATACAAGGGTAACCATTATATGAAACACATTGTACCACAATATTAAAAAACATTTAATTTAAAAAATACTTGAGAAATTAATTTTAACAGTTTCATGGCTTTCAGTTGCATACTATTATATCAAATAGGGAGATGGTAATCTTGCTTACACCATCTTTGTAGAACAAATACAACTACTGTGTATATCACTATAGATTCTGCAGAGTCATCTGTAACAATGCTCTTATTTCTATTTTGTCATCCGCTTTAGCAATTCCCCAATTTCAATTGCCAATATATCAAAAAATAGCATGGAGAAAAGGTGGTTGCTTATACAACTCATCATCACCTTTGTGGCTCTATCGCTTGGACGATGTCACAAAACTGCATCTGACACAATTGTAAGCCTACCTAGAGTAAAATATTAATATTAAAAGTTTAGTGCACGTGACAGGGTTGGATCGGGACCACAAAAGCAGGTGGACCAATGTGTTCCATCACCATGGCAGGTTTATCAACCACTAACTATGAAAATTCTGCCAACTCAATACACAACTGGGATTTTGTTCAGTGTCCTGACGAACCAATCCACAACTTTGTAAGCCCCATGACAACTATTCAAAATTACTTTCTCGCATTATCAGGCAATCCAATGCTGATGTCAAGGTTATAATGCTAAATGAAGACCATGCGAAGGAAGTTTACAGCACATGGCACTTAAAGTGTTTACTAGACTTGAACAATTTGCAATTGTTACTGGCTCGAGGCAAAGGAGTGGGCGTAGTAGTCAAAGCAACCGAAGAACTCATCAGCTGGTTTCTAGTCAATGCCTATGGCAGCATGGGAATACTCTTCACCAAAAAAAACCACCGACGAAAAGGTAAGTTTAAAACACTAGTTTTAAGATGTTAAAAACTCATCACCAATTGATCCAATTGTTTTCACATCAATTTAGGTTATGCCATGCTTGCAATTACAAGTTTATGCAAACAACTCCTAGAACAGGAGAGTTCTCTCATCATCTGCGTCGATATTGAAGATTCCAACGAAACCTCAAAGAAACTTTTCCAAAAACTTGGATTTTCCGAAATTTTTCCTTACTACATTGGGCGTTACATTCCTCTAGCTATGCACGATAAACCTGAATTCCAATCTTTTGTGCCCAATGAATCGGTGGCTTAATTAAGCTCACCAATTAGTTGGCATAATAATTTTAAAAAAAAAAGTATAAAAAATTGAGACAATTGGGGTGGCTCAAAGATCTCTGTATTTGCCGGATCTTAGCAACTGCCGTCGAAGTTGTTTTTTATACCACGATGCAACACGAGGCATTTTATGTATGAGAGGATGTTCTGGCAAAGGAGGCTCTCTCTCAAAAGGATTAAGTCTTCTTAACCTCAACTGAAGCACTTCAGCTGCAATAACTTTAGGGTCATTATATTGATCAAGGTAACTGTAAAGAAAAAAACAAACCATATGTAATACTTACAACAATAATAATTTAAAAAAAAAAAACCATACAACCACCATGACAACACAGAAAATCTCTTGTAAACAAGAGATGCTGCTAATTTTCAAACTATTATTCTACCAACAATTTATTACTATTTAAAATGTGTGGCTGAAATATTATATACTATCAAAACTATGAAAAATAATCTTTGTACTTCAAACTAAATAAATTGCTTCAGAACTTATCTATAATGTTCAACATGTATACTGTGTTATTAAAATGATACGCACTCATCAAATGGTTCCGTGCCAGGATTCCAAACCTGAGGTCTAAGAGGAGGATCATGCTCTAGTTCATAGTTGAAGCTAAGTTCTTCCATATCTAATAAGATAAAATTTGAATCATTGGAAAAAAAAAACACCCTTTGGAAAAATAATGTATGTTATATTATCTCTTCACCTAAAATGTTGTGAAAAGTGTCCGTCACAGAAGGATCCCAGTCACTCTGAAAAAATGCCAAAGCGGCTGGAGTCAGCACATCTTCATTGGCTTTATAAAATTCTATAGTTTTAAATGTCCTCTGCTTCAAAGAAATGCTGAATTAATAAAAATAAAACCAGCTGTCATATCTCATTACAAATAAAAGTAGTGGATGTATTGTATTTGTAACTAATAGAACAATAATCTACCATGGAATGTCTCTCTGAATTGATGACAGATCCAATTTCTTATTTTGTTTAAACAGTATAAATGTGTAACGATGGTAACCAGTTCCATTAGCAGGAAAAGGGGGCAAATAATCGCAAACTACTGTACCCTTTTCCAGTTTATTTTCTGGTATATTAGTTCTAGAATGACGACAAAAATTACCAGAACTTTTAACCATAAAAATTTCGAAAAATAAAACATCAATTTCTTGTTCAAAATATACTTACATCAACCAATGCAAGTATTCGGAATTTGGATCTTCAAAATGGCAATCAGGATTCGTGAAAAGCAGCGTCCACAATGTACCAGGTTTAGCTTCATATTCAACAACTGGTGGTTTGAGGGCCTTAAAAAAGGTGCACACACTATTGGCACTTGGGTATTACCAATCAACATTGAAAAAAAATCACCTGTATCCAACAAGATTCACCTCCAATGGCTTTATATGATTCCCATGATAAACAGGTGTAACATATTCATCATCGTAATCATACAAGATGTTTAATGGAAGCCACGGATAGAAATAAGCATTGTTGAAAAGATCTCTGTAGATTCCATGATGTGAAGCTATCGTCTTAATGTCATTTGGTCCATTGCGAGATGTAACCCACGTTTGTCGCACCTCTTCGAGTGGAACAAGAACTGGTACAACATAAAATATAGTAATAGTTTATTCATAATGCAATATTTCACTTTAATATGATGTTATTTATATAATGATGAAATGTAAACGAAAATAATTGTTACGTTTAATGTCCCTAGCCACTGCTTTTAATTTGTCATCGTTCTTTATTCGAGCAATCTCTTCTTCTTTCTGGGTGGTCGACAATTTTTTGTACGGACACGCAAATCCAATGTTGATCGGCCTATCCAATTCTGGATCTTTACCCATTTCCATGGCTAAAATTGAAGTGTATGAAAAAATACCACCAGGTTAAATTTTCTTAGAAAAAAAGGCACGATCTCCGTTATACAATTGATACATTACATACAATTGTCAAATTTAAACAGTGCGTATGATTACATTTCAAAGATAAATAGAAAGCCCCATAATATCGAGGCATTACACGAGCGACAATTCGGTTACCTCTTTTAATCAATTTCTTAAGCTTAAAGAATAAATACATTACCGGCTAACTTTTGGGCTAACGTCATCTCATAAGGCTTTATTACTGCTTGGTGTTTGATACGAATATGACGGTAAAAACTATGAAAAGGCGAAAATTTACATCTCTTCGTTAGCAAACCGTACGTAAAACTCGCCATGTTGTATCACAATCAAAACTGAAACCAAATAAATAATTAATTCCAATTAGTTGCAACGTTTTAACACCAGAGCGCGCGAGTTCATTGGCGCCTAATAATGAAAAACTTTAACCAATCGCGTATCGAGAAACAAAGTAAAGCGCGCTTTTCAAACGATTTTGCACAACAAGAAAGTTGACAATTGATTACTTTAAGTTGTATTAACTAAATAACTTGTTATTACAATTTATATCAATTATCAAATGAAACACAATAACTAAACGAGTTCAGTTTTAATTATTGTTCAACGTAACGATTACTTTTGCTTTTAGTAGCTTCAAATAGTTAAAAACAAAGAGACTATACTAATCTTCAATTCAGACAAAAATGTATCAATACTTTTTTTTTTGGATATTTGAATTTTTTATCTCATCAGCATTTAAACTGATCACATCCTTTGTTTCCGATGCAATAGGTTTGAAAAGAACTACAAAAAAAATATGGACGGTAGGATTGAAATTACTGATAAAACATCAAAACATAGTGTATAACACAATAAACGAAGTTTGTCTGAATAAGAAGTACAGTATTACAAATTGACTGAATATCAATTTGACCTGTCTTCTTGCGTAAAACATGGCATAGAATTTATCGAAAAATATCCAAAAAAGATACAACTATTATTGTATATATTTTGGTAATGTTACTCATGAAATGCCACACCACGTATTTTTTTTATATAAATTGTAAATTTTCTAAGCTGACGCTCCATTCACTACATCTTTTGACATTTGTGTAGCTCCATATTGTTTCGGTGTCATTTCATTAGGCACCGTTCCCAGTCAATGCGATTCCAATTTAGCACCATTTCAGCATCCCAAAACCAGCTTTACCAATCCGGTTAAAACATTACAACTCTGATATTATATTTAGCTAATAGTATAATTTATCTAGAATACAATTACTGTACTACGACATCATTCGTGACAAATTTATTATTTTTGTAAAGCATTGACAGCGATAAGAATCACCGTACCGTATACGTATACTTTATACGTTTTTAACGACAATAAAAAATAACCAAAATAAAATAACAGCTATAAAGTGTGTACCGTGCCAAGCCAAGGTCCATGAAACAGTATTATACATGACAACATGAGAAAACCGTGAGAAATGAATTTAATTCGCAATAACGAGCTCATCATAAGGCATTTAACTGCTAGACAAGTCGAAGCCACGGTTATTGATCAGCTAACAAAGCCAATCAGGTCGGACGTGATCTATTTTCTAACAAAGTTCCAATATCGATTGACCAAAGTGGTGAGAAGCGAAAGCACGGTTCGTACTACCAAGGAGATTGAAGCGTGCTAATCGCGTTCAATCGCACAAAACCACCAGGTACGAACCGTGATTAAAAAAAAACACCGTGTCAAGATGGTCTTTTGGTGACCCTATCTAGCTAGCAAAAACTCACACTACAACGCAGCGGAAAATAAACCCTCAATCGGAGCTCCAGTTTATTCCATGTTCCCACACAAAACTAGACGTTAAAGCACAACACTGGTCCAAGCTTTGAGCGAGGCGACATATACTGTATCTATGTACACTATACTAACAACGATGCATTCTGTTCTGAAAAGACCTTATCTCACTTTAAGTTGAGATAGAACACATTGTCCCACGGAATAATTGGTTAAGTAGTATTAAGCGAAAGACGTGTCGAAATGCCAACCTCGATGGTTTTTCATTTTAATTTCTGTCATTATCCCTATTGTTTCAGGTACAAAATAGGGAATGAATGGCAGACTAGTTATGCTTCCAGGCAACGGCGCCCGATGTTGTAACCTCTGGACGACCCCTGGTTGAAAGCAAAAATCGATAGGTGCCCGCTTCATAGAGTCGCTAAGATGATTTTGGTAACGTGAATACACCTCCCCCCGACAAAAGTAGTTTAACATTATCGCCCTTAAAGCTACGTGTTGTTATTATTATTATTATTATTATCTTTTAAATTAAAATAAAAAAAAATAAAACGATCAGTTTGATCCGAAATAACCACTCAGCAATCACACAGAACCACGTTTTAACACAATAAAATAAAATGGTAAAAGTACACAATGTTTTTCTTAGAACAACAACCGTCAAGATGTTCGTTGATGTCAATGTTTCATTGAATTTCAGAAACTCAATCTTCCAAGTCTCGAAATAGTAGCGACGATTTCCTAACATCTCCACCCCCATCTTCCATTAAGTAGTACTGTGTGTGTGTGTGTAATTCACTCCACTAACTCGTTGGCTTTTGTTCCCAGATGGACCACCAACTCGGTGTATGTGATAACGTCCATCGCAACACGTAGTTTGCATTTTTTTTCGCGTGCGTCACCGTGTCTTATTTTAGGAATGGAAGCCCTGCTTGCATCGATTAACGTTTATAAACTTTTATACACACCCGAGGTTTTTAGAAACAGGCTCGTGCCATATGCTAGCCACATTTCACACCTACGGTGTTTTCATTATGTTTCGAGACGCTGAACAGTTCTCATCAGAAAATAGATTTCGGAATAATTCAATTTTTGTGGTATCAAACTGCAATCGCCAAAAATATATAAACTAAAACACATTTTTGTAAAGTGTGAAGTGTATTATATAAATACAAACGCCTCGCAGTGGTCTACTAAGTGTGTCACTGGGATCGGTGGAGATGATATACAACCGTACATGTCACGATTGGCAAAGTTCCAATTGAAGAGAAAAAAACTTATTAGCACGACGACTACCTTTTGTATCGATTATGATCGATGACCAGAATGTGCTTGAAAAAACTTATTCTCAATTCAACCACTCAACGTGACTAAGCTATGAATGAAGAATAAAAAACGTTGTATATTTTTATTGTATCTTCCTCTCTCCTTAAATTTCGTACGGAAAGCGACTAATGCCATTCATGACTGGGTTCTCACCATTAATCATTATTGCATCGTTATCTACGTGTAACCTTATCAATCATTTGAACTAATTCAACGACGGCGTCTATTACATTTATAACGCGCTGAACCACTAGAATCCAATTTAATATTTAAGCGCTGTTATTTGCCACATAGTGAACTTGAACACCTCGCTTCTCAAAGAGCCTGATTGTTTGGTATATTATTATTATAGTAAGTAGGCACGGTAAGACCAAAATGTGAGTCAACGTGACGGCACACTGCGCCAAGAAAAACAACAAACAGATACCACTCAACACGAGACCGTCTTAATGTAATAAATGGTATGAAAAAGAAAATGCTGTTTTGCATTCGTGGTAGTAGCAGATATTCCATGTAGTAGGAAGAGGAGGAGTTTGCGACGATGCCGTTTGATAAAAGTACGCATGCGCCTCGCTAAACTCGGGCAAACCATCGCAACGGCAGAGCACTAGGAAGCAGGAGCAGCAGCAGCAGGCGCGAGGCTAGAGACGACGACGCTCCAAAGACCTTAGCAACGACATCATCTCATCCGAGGCATCTCTTTACCACCACCACCACCACTACTGCTACTACTACACACACACAGGAAAGACCATCAGCCGAGACGGACTGACAGACAGTGAGACGGACTCGTGAGGCGTGCGTGTGATACGACACACTTCTTCGTCCAGGGCGCCTCCTCCTTCACTTCTTCGTCCTCTTACCCCGTACTTTTCGTCGTTCGCTCCAACGTTTTAAGATATAATAATATCTGCTCGCCCGCGCCCCGAACCAAAAAACAATATACTAACATCCAAACTAGTGTAGTACAACTCGTTATTGCTGTCGTAGTAGTTGTTGTTGTTGTTGTTGTCGACCACCAGTACTCATCATCCGAATCACAAAAAAATATTTTAAAATAACAATTTTCAAAAGTCCTTCGCCATGGCAACTCCCCGCTCTAACTCCAAAGTGGATCTGAATAAATGCAGCAATTTCATGCGACAGTTTCGCGAGAAAGAGAGCAGGGAGCTCAAGAAGCTAACAGCGAACCAATTCATGGGAGTCTGGAGTCACTACGACAAAGATGGTAAGTCAGTTCAACTTCCCTGTCTCCTCTGTTATTATGTTTTACCTCCTTCTTTCTTACCTACACATACACCAAAAGTATAAGTTAACGCACTAAACTCACCACTTCCTAGACTTCAACCAACCACTCTTTGTAAAGGAAGGTGCAACAATGTCTCTTTTGCATTCAACATTAAGACTCAATGAAACACATAAAAGTTAAAATGACATTGAAATTTCAGTCTTCTGTAAGTTCCAAAAATTACCATCTTAATAATAATCGTCTAGGAGGAACGCTGACGTGAGTAACGCTGACGTACGTGACTAACGCTTCGTGTTGCTATTTTGATTTGGCAAATTTAAATTACAACAATGAACAAACTGCATAAAC